>APFE030090302.1:6053-35110 GCA_000404065.3 Pinus taeda
TTAACCACAGAGGTCTTAAATCCAGAAGTTTAGTTAGTGTTGTTTTGTCTATGTCTTGGTCAAGCCTGTCTTCTCAGTTTGTAGGCCAGTTCTCTTATAGTGTTCAGTACAGACTTTTGATCGACCAAACGAAAAGCGGAATGTTCTGTCTGATTATACAGACCTTTGTATTTTATGTAACTTTGTGAAATAATATACTTTTACTAACTTACAAAAAAAAGAAAAAAAAACTAATTAAAAGAAGAAGATATCTTTTCTTGGAGAAGATGTTATCTCTTAGGTAAGACCAAATGAAATTCTCTAATGGTAAGTCCATATGCCCACTTTCATTCATTTTCATTTACTTACTTTTAATTTCAGTTTTGTTTTTAGTTTTTGCTAATATAAGACTCTGTTTTGCAGATATTCATGATTCATTTTCATGCCTCTACTAGATCATATTTGTAACTTATTCTCCTTGGTATGGTTTCCTTTCAATTTTCTGGAGAAGCAGTAATGATCTCCATCGAAAAAGCTAAATTGGGGAATTTATGAACCTTTAGTATGTCTCTTAAGCATTACTTTTATTAGAAAAAGGTTAAAATGATTTCATGTAGATGTCACTTTGAAATAAGAAAATTTGCATACAGACAAAAACTTCTCAATTATCTTATTATTTATCATCACCGCTAATCATCTTTCAATTTTAGAAGCCTGATCACTTATAACTCCTCAAGACAAAATTTAATAGATTCCCAACAAAATATAAACGATCACATGATTATCTTCTTTGATTTCTTTTGTTGAGACATTTGTATAAGCAATCAAGTTCAAGTTTATCTTTTATATTTGATTTTTATTTTTAGAGTTTGTTGATTTCCTTTTACTTCCAGTTTTTGTTTAATTTTGGTAATTTTGCCATGATTTCTATGAAAGGCCTTTTCCTCACCTAGTAATGGTTGACATGCATAGGAGATCTTTTACCCTATCTATTTTAGCGCATTTCATTTATTAGTAAAGGAATATCTTTATGAAATCACAAATCCATCTTTCTTTAAAAATATTTTTTCATGGAGGAACACACATCCTTTCTAAGTTATATAGTTTATCTATTCAAGAAAAGAACAAAAATGAGTTCAACTCAATGAATCCCTCCCATCCCATCCACTTTATAAAAACCTCTGATTGATAGACGCGGGGAAAGAAATTGGAGTCAACATTATGAAAGTAATGTATCCATTAACATAAGTCTCCATTACCAACCCACCTCTTTTCACTCAAATACATCATAAACTAAAAACACAAAAATGTGCTTATCAAAAGGGTGATTAAAAGAGAAATTATGGGAAATACAAGTAAATTCGTCGGGGCTATGAACACTCACTAGTAGCGGGGCTAGGCTTGTATGACATAAATGAAAACTTCGTCGAGGTATTGTTCAAGCTCGCTAGCAGCGAAGCGATGTCAAAGACCATTCATAACAATGGATATATGCTTTATCAAAAAACTCCTATTTGTACCTTCTTCTATTTTTTATATGAAGTAAATTTAAAATTAATATTTTCCCAAGATTTGGATCCATGATTTTTCCTCAATTTTTCTTTTGAGTACTTATCTTTCAAAACTCATACAGCTTAATTTATTTACATGGGACCCATACAAATGTTTTAGAATTTAGATGGTTTTTTGAAATCTATTATTTTTAACCTTTTGGGTAAATTAAAGTTCATTATCTTTACCAGAGATAACTAGTTCTTCCCAGTGTGTCGTCATTGTTGTGGTAAAACGCAACCACCCTGCCCCCCCATTTTCACTTAAATCTCATTATGGCGACCCTTTTAACTGAATGATTGGTATTATTACTATTTGATTCCGAGATGTAGGGATTGCCTAAATGATTTTGACTCGTTCTTATCTATCTCTCTAAACTCGTTTTACCTCATTTGGATTAATAGTTTGCATATTATGCTTATTTGAAAATTCGATGTGTTTAGCTGTTTTGGCCTTTTATATTGTACATTATCCTTGTGTTTCATTAATTTATCCTTTTTATTTGTTTTTGTAAATCATTTTTATTTTGTAAATACTTCATTGTTTCCATATCCCTCGAGAGAAAGAACCACACTAAGGCTTTAAGCCTTAATCATATTACAAAGTCGCATATTGACAAATATATATGTTAAATCTATCGAAAACATATTGAAACAATATATCAGGGTTGCATTAATCTTGAAGTCTTGAATCATATTATAACCATGTCATATATCACAAGTTCCTTGTCGCAATTTTCCAATAAGAGTCTTCCAACTCCCGAACCCGATATGACATTTAAATCCATGTTTTAAAAGATATCTCGTCCATTCATAAATCAGAATTTTGGTTGGAGAATATGTTTAAAAATTCCGATGTCTCGGGTCCAATATGAAATTAGATCTTGATTATAAAATTATCGGGTCCGCTCACCTCCAGATTTTTGTAACGACTATTGTTTGAAACTTCTAATAGCTAGGATCCGATAGAAATGCGTAATCATAAAACCGCAATCCTCACACTAAACTATGCAACTAGAGCATGGAAAGGGAGCAGCACTTGCCCAGTGTTGCATTGTGACAATTCAGAGATTGTGACATTCCTTTAAACTTGATGAAATCAACATTTATCTACCCATAACTCTTCCACATGCTTCGACACTTCCTTGGGAACCTCAAGAAAACCTTTGCAAGCATCAAAGCATCATTACAACCTTCATAGTATGACAAGCTTCCTAGAGTGAACATCAAATCCAGCCCATACTGCCAAAAAATATTAAACAAGAGGATTCTATTAAGGATACATAAAAAGGTTCGTTCAATGAAGGTGAAACTACCCATGATGGTATATCAAGTAACAAAACTAAGTGAGATTCCCACGTAAAGAAAACGAGGAATTATTATAAGAATCATATACAACAAGAGTTTAAAATGGGCTCTGTGACTAAAGAAATATTTCAAAAGTAGAAGGATGGCTTCTAGGAGAGGTAAAGAAGAAGAAGGAAGGATTATGGTATTGAAGAAATATTTCTAAGTGAATCATTATACATAGAACATGACATGGTGATGGTGGCCATATTTAACATGAATGGTTGAGCTTCAATATAATGGGATGAACTCAATAATGTGAAGAAGAAAAAGCATAGATCTTGAGACTAAAGAAATATTTATAATTTCATTATTATACAGGGAATGTGAAGCGGTGAACATGGTCATATTTAACCTGAATAGTCAAGCTTCCATCTTGTGGGAAGAACTAAAGAATGTGAAAAGGATCAACAAAAGTTAAATCACCTAGAATCTATTTTCAAAAGTAGTTCAAAAGGGAAAATATTTTTGGCAAGTATTACAAAGTTAAGATAAAATAGTTCCATGATCAAAAGTTGGACCAAATGATGATGGATGACTACGTCAAAAAAAAATTGGAATTATTGCAGCATGTCCCCTACATTAAATATGATAAAGTGAAGCTTTAACACTTCATGGGCCTTAGAAATGTAGCCAAAATGCTACCTTCCTTTGGCTCTTCTACTTTAATTGTCAACTCAAATTTGTACAATTTTTTTTAGTTTTTTGCACTATACATGCAATATGCTTTCTCTATATACTCTAGATGCACATGTTCATGCCTATATAATATCATTCTTGGTATTATTTTCATTTCTTAGTAAAGGAAAATTGAATAAAGTAATAAAACTCTAAAGGATTGAAAATTACTTCTATGAAACTAATTTTTAGAATATCATAACTTTTTTTGAAGTAAATCTAATATAATCTTATCTTCCTACCTGCAAAAAATGAAATGAAATAGTACAATACATTCTATTGCATGAATTGAATTACAATAAAAACAAGAAATATAAGAACTTGAAATAACTAGAACCTAACCATGTCCTAATCCTTTTGTAAACTTTTATTGTCTGATGTCAATATTCATTATGAAGAAACATGCACTAGCAATTAATATCCTTGAAAAGAATTAGGTTCTATGATGTTCTATAGGGAGTCATGTATCATTATAGGAAACTTTTGCGTGGAATTCTAGATTGCAAATTAAATGGACAACATGATTTTCTAACTAAAAATATTCATCAAGGACCCTAAAACATTCATCTAAAAAACTAAAAGTTCATCAATAAGATAATTGTACTATTGAATCCTACTTCTACAAGAACATGCAAATTTACCATTCGTTAATTTGTTGTAACAAAAACAAAATGTTGAATATAGTTTTTAACTAATAAAGCATGAAAATGAAATAAGAGAAGTGTACAAGGGTTCCTATATCTCTTGTGGGTGATCCTTCCCCATGATGCTCAGATGCTTTCTAAGAAATCAACACTCGATAACTAGGCAGGAAAACTATGTCATTAAATTGTTGAAATAAAACACATAAACAATTGAATAACTAATCACAAAGGTTTAAATATACAAAGTATGGAAACAATAATAAAAAATAACTATCCAAAGTCCAAACCTCAATGTATTCACATGCAAAGTGTAGGGAAAATCCTTCTTGATGGGAGGGTTGATTTTCCTCAAAAATCTTGAAATTAGGGCTTGATTTCTAGGATGTCTCCCATGCATTTACAGAGATGCTCCAAATAGGTCTAAGTTCTTTAAATGGAGCACAAATGGCCTTGGGTCAAGTTTTTCTATAGAAGGGAACAACATTCCTATAATCTCTCCCTCTTTTTGGATAAGAGCATATTCACAAGATCTCACAAATCATCACTTTATTTGTACAGCAAGGTCAAAATATTCCAAAGGTGGACTAAATTTTCAAGCACTCATAATTTACATATAATAATCATGTATATATCATAATTTTTGTCTAAACAAGGTTAAAACATGCAAAATGGATCGAAAATTTCATTAGGGTTGGGCCTACAAGGTGTCCATTATGTGGGTCTATCAACACTTTCTCAGAGGATTACCATAATATTTCTAGAAAAAAAATAGGGTTTGATGAACCTATAACTCTTAAGGACATGATTTAGAATAATCCAAGTATAGGTTGAAGTTTTATAAGGATTTGAAGAAAAGGAAGAAGGAGAAAATCGATTAATGAAAGAAAGGATTCAAGTCATAACAATAAAAGAATTAGCGAAAGAGTGCAAGCCCAAGGTATCTAGTGCAGAGAAATTTTTAGAAAAAAGTGTCCCATATGGATTGGAAAGAAGGTGACAAATGCAGTGGGGGGAAGGTGAGGGATCCAAAAAAGGGACCATTAAAGAGTTGGGGGGTAGAGAAGAAAATCTACCCCGAGATAATCCCCATAAGAAAAATGAAAGACAGCAAGTCTACAACATGTAGGAGGCTACCTCTAATAATGATGTGGCACAATTCATCCCTCACATTCATGCTATAATGGAGAATTAACAAGAAAACTACTAATCATTGAGGGTAAAAATATAAATATGATTTTCCAACAACTTGTTTCTATTTTAATTGACCATGGAGCTAACCTTAGTTATATTATTTCCCAATTTTTCGATCGTTATGTTCATTAGAAAAGTAAGCATAGGAAGTCATGGTAGTATAGCTAGCTATATAAACTAAAATAAAGGTGATTAAATTGGTGGAAGGATGCATATTTAAGATGAATGGGTTGCATAGTGACAATCACTAAACATATTTCCCCTAGGGTCATATGATGTCATAATCGATATGGACTAGTTAGTAGTATACAACGTCAAGTTAGATTACTATAATAAAAAAATTTAAATGTGTGGATGATGACGGAATTCCTAGAATAGTAAGAGGCATTCAAAAGCCTATGATTGTAAGGGAAGCCTCAACATTGCGGCTAAAGAAGTGTTACAAGAAGGGTGCTAGTTGCATGATATCCATGTACTAGAGTTAATATGAAATAAAGAACCAAAGATATAATACTACCAAATACTTCAAGAGTACATGAATGTATTTCTATATGAGATACATGGACTTCCTCCTAAGGGAGAGATTAACTTCTCGATGGAAATCATGACATGAGAAGTGTTTGTATTTAGACTTCTCTATAAGATGAGTTCCAATGAACTAGTAATTTGAAGTTACAATTAAAGGGGTTATAAACAAAGGATGCATCAAGCCAAGTGTGTCTCCTTGATAATAAACAACAATATTTGTGAATAATATGGATGGTACCTGATGGCCCTCAATATTCCAGCAACAATGTTGTAGCCTTGGAGGTCTCAACTTTAATATGTCAATATGGGGTTCATACAAACTTAAGAGGTATCATGCATTATATTTGCAAGTTACAATTTTTCCTTCTCAATGCGTACTAACATTTGGAAGCAATTTTCTTTTGATGAAATGGAAGGGGTTGTCACTTTTATGAATAGTAACTTAACTTGGCGTTATCTTGTAGGATTGAGAATGTAGGAATTAAAGTGTGTTAATTGAAGTTGCAGAAATAAAATTGCAATAAATAAAAGGAAAGGAAAGTAGAGTAAATTTGTTTGAATTAAAGACTATGTTAATTACACTAAAATAACTACACTATGATTGCAAGGAAATCAATTCTAAAACAATAAGGAAATATGTGATCCTACAAAGAAATCTTGTAGATATGAAAGTTTCTTTTTCAACCTCCCCTCATTCACTAAATCATTCTTAAAATGACTAAAAGAAATGATGCAAAACCAGGTATTTTCAATTTGTTCTATAGGAAGCCTTGTAACTCTACAAGAAAACATGTAATTCTATAGGAAACTCCTAGAATTGATATAGTATAACAATATAATTAAAGGAACATAAATATTATAGATGAAGTTGAGAGCTCATGAGAACTATGATAACTATTTAGTAACTAAGAAACATCCAATTCCAAGTATCTACAAGAAACATCAAATGGTACTAGTTCATTGCACTTCACTAAAATTGGTCTAGATTGGATCATTATATTGTTTTTCATCCATATCAATGCTTTTAGAGTGGAAAAACTGGAGGAATCAGCTCACAAGACCACTTTTATTGGTGGGACACAGTGTGGAAAATTGAGGTCTAAAACCTTTCGAGAGAATTTTAAAACATCAAACAACAATTTTTTGGGGTAAAATTTTCTCTATTTAAAACAACACCTTTTTTTCTATTCTACATAGATATTTTTCCAATAGTGTAAGAATTTCCTCAATCAAAGTTTGTATGCAAAAGTTATGCCACTTGAAAGGTCATCTTCATGTTTTTTCCACCATAATTTGAGAGGATGCCACATTAGCCTCATTACCCATGGAAAATGATACCAACCTAAGCTGACTTTACCCACAATATGCAGATCAAATGCATTATCTATTATGTCCCAGGAATTTTAATTTCCCTGCCTAGTCTAACCTTCACAAATTAATGCTTTTGGCTTCTTAATTAAACCCCATGGAAAAAATTTCAATAACTATCCAATAGTCTAAACCTTAAATATCCTTTCCATGACCTTTTCACATTTACCGATGCTCACCCTATCGCATTCAACCCCCACCGTTGATTTCACTCCACTAGATCAACGACTATTGTACGATCTCCGTTCATCCTCCGGAACTCAAACAAATTTAAGTTGCATTGATAAACACATCGGGTCCGCTGAGAATATTAACCTACGTGCACTTTGCCACGTGATTATCATCTGATCTATCAACCATTGATGGTCCTGATCATCGGAACTCAATGAAGATTTAACCCTGTTGTATAACTCTCATCGGGTCTGATTTCCAAATTAAACCCCATGCTTGTTTGCGCGTGATATGCGTCTGATCACCCTTTCAACAGACGGTCCGATCACCTCTGAACTTCAACTAGATTAAGTTATCGTTCATAACTTCATCGTGTCCATTTTTCAATTACTGCTTATGGTTTTGAGGTCATGCAAAAGCCACTTCCACCTATTAAAACTACTTTTTCCTTCTGCCAACATGTGGTCTAATCTTCGTTGCTAACCTTCTTGACTCCATTCTACGTGACTTAATCTTGGTCGCTTATCACAAACAATCTCATCCGTTGATCTTATAGATCCAACGGTTCCTGTGCATGTTTACTTCCTTCCTTTGTGCCTTTACTTTCTTCGCCTTTAAGTGGTTTCTCAAGGTTCTTCTGTGGTTTTGGGTTCCTCCAAGGTTTCTGGTATTTGGTTGTTCTGCAACACAACTCCCTCTTGGGCTTACTCCACGTACTATTAAACATTGTCACTCTAGAACTTCACATTGATCCTTCAATCGGAATCAACAATCTGACACGATCCTTCATCCTCACTTCTTCTTTGTGTTCTGCTCGAACTTCACCTGCATACATATAATATGCAGAATTACTCTAATTCACACACAATTTATCATTCGATTACTCAATCCACACTTACACAATTCAAGAATCGAATTCTCTGTATTGATAAATAAATATTTACATAAGAGTCTCTCTCTCTCTGGCTTTATTTTCTCATCAGTGGCCTCTGTTTTCCTACTTGCCCATAGGCTTATAGTCAAACCTATCTAACTCTCGAACTAATTCCTAGTTAGCTAACCCCTAACTAGCTAACCCCTTTCTATGCCTTTTAGGCTTACATTTATACAAAATTATTCTATAACCAATTCATGGTTTAGATCCATAACTTTATCAACAAAATCCTAAAATCTCTTCTTTATCCCTAAGGATCCTCTCTAGTTCCTCAAATCATGAAACCAACTCCTAATCTAATATTTACAATTGATTCCCAAATCTTTCAACTATCCTAAATCTCTCATGTTCTCCAACATTCGGGAACATTTACAAATATGCCTCACAATACTTAATTAATTCCTATTCTCATTAAAATCACTCAAAAGCCTAAATAATTACATTAATTTAACACTTAGGAAACCAATTTCCTTAAAACAAAAGACCCCCTATGTCTACTAAAATACAATGATTTTTTTGAGTTGAATGCTCTTGCATCAGACTCCCAAGGTAGAAAACATTCATGATCTCCTGATCATGTGTCTTCATATGTTGATAGGAAACCTCCAGGGTCCCAAAATTTAGTTTGTAGTTGTTTGTAAGCTCTGCATCTTTGTTGTTGTTGTATGTCAGTTGTCTTCTATTTCATCTTCCTCTCCTTGTCAATCATTTTCAAATTCTGATTGATCATTTTTCCTACTACTGTCAATCTCCTCCATATGGACTGCTTCATCATTAATTTCCATAATTCTTCAATCTCAATCTCCAACACATCCTTGGGCTAGTCCATACTCTACCACTTACTGCTACCTCTTTCTCTTTGTCTCAGGTTTTTGTTGTTGTCCACTAAATCTTCAAACTGTTGTTCATTATCCCCTCTTTGAAGTTGTAAGATTCTTACTCTTACTGCCCTTTTATCCTTACCCTCTTTCATGATTATCTCTTTCTGCATTGAATCTTGACTTTCCAGCATTCTTTCTAGCAATTGAACATCTTTGTTCCATGGATTAAAATTTTCCACAGAATCCTTTTCTTCCATGATTTTTACTTGGTTGCTTATCTGTGCCAAATTTCTCCAGCATCTGCAACTAAACCTGCACTCACAAAACAATTGTTAAAATAAAAATCATAAGGTTTCTGTGCCTCTTTTTATTTTGGCAACACATCAGTATGCTACTCTGATTTCTCCTCCTCTATTAGCACATTGGTATGCTGACTCAACTTCTCTAAAGAATTTTCTAAAGTACTCTCAAGACTATTAGTTAGTCTCTCCTCCACACCATCTACTTCAATGATGTCTTCATGCTCTTATCCAGTGTAGCGAACTCCTTCCTCTGCAACCACACTATCATACTCTAAATTTCCTAGCAAATACTCCAACAATTCAATTTCTTTATTACACTTCATAAGTACTTCATCATTACTTATGATTCCTACATTTATACACAAATTATCAGTTTGAAAATTACAAGGTTCAACAGTCTCAATTGTTGCTTCGCATATCATCTCTTCAGACTGAATTTCATCTCCTTCTTTCACAAGAAATTGTTTATGTGTTGTCACAACTTCAAACATCAGTGTATTACTAAATTCTTTCTGCTACAATAATTCACTGCTTTTCTCATTCAAGAGACATTCTCCATCATTCTTTACCTAAGATTTTTTATCTTCTGAAAGATACTCTTCCATACTTTTGACAGCTTCAAAAGATTGCTCATCCAATGTAAAACCTGTAATCATATCAAAATTTCTAGATTCAAATATACAAGGTTTTACATCCTCCTGTTGATCTAAATTTTCCCAAGAGTTCAGAAAATCATCAATAATTCCTTCCTCGGAAAAGTAAACTTCTTGCTATCTTGAATCCTCAAGACCTTTCACATATCTTCAATCTTCATCTTCACCCAGAACCTCACCCTATTCTGGTTCACAAATGGCAAATTCCATTTCCAACTTTGCTTCTCTGAGTTTTTCCATCAACCACTTCACCTGTCTCTGTTGTAGCCTTCTCTGTAACTTATGCCACTTCACTTCCTAATTTCTCAAGACCCAACCTAGTCTTTGTTTTTCCTCTAGTATCATCCTCAATACATTGAGTTGTTCTTTTATCTCTTCAATCTCCTTGTCAAGCTCCTCTTGACTCATTCTCTTGTCATTTGCCTTAGCATCCTCCTTCTTCACTTTTCTTCTGTTGTGGTTTTCCTCAGAACCTCTACTATGGCTATCAGTGGTCATCTTCTTCTCCATCTCTATGAGTTCCTCACTCACTCACTATGAGTTGTACAAGTCTCTATAACAACAAGTCCTCATTGCTGCATGATACCTCACTAAGCTTCTCTCTTTGAGCTCAGTCTTTTGGCATCTCTCTGGTTCTCTCCTCTAGAACCATATGAGCACTCCATGCTTTAGAATTCAACTCATCTGCTCTTTTGAGAACACAACTGTCCTCTTGTATTTCAAACACAAATGAAATATTAGGTTCTACCACTCACTCTCAGAAACCTTTACTGGCTTCCTTCATCATTTCTCTTTAGGTTGTGATCTTCTCGCTGAGATGCTTCACTAATTGTTGTTACTTTCATATCAATGATATTTAAATCAAATATCATTCCAATCTTTCAAAATCTTGTTGCTCAGCTTCCTTCTGGGAACACTTTTGTCTCCTATGTCCAACCTTCAGTCACTTTCTTCAGGTTCACTACCACCTATTTTTCCAGTCTTTCATTCACTTTGTTCTGTATGATTTGACAAGCAGTCTCTATCCACTCTTCACATTTGAGTGAATCTCCATTTTCCTCAAGAAAACAAACATCACTATGTTTTCTTTATGCTTATGCAATCTCTTCTTAAGAGTATCACTTACTCTCATCTTATGTCATGCCTTCTGCTTATCAGATTCAAATAACCTGATCGCCTCTTGCCTGCATACACATCTTTAAAACATAACAAAGAATTTCCTTATTCTACTCTAATACTAGATGACACCAGCCTAAGCTGACTCTACCCATAGTATGCATATCAAATGCATAATCTATTACGTCCCAGGAATTTTAATTTCCCTGCTTAGTCTAACCTTCACAAATTAAGGCTTTTGGCTTCTTAATTAAACCTCATGCAGAAACATTTCAATAAATATCCAATAGTCTAAACCTTAATTAACCTTTCCACACCCTTTTCACATTTACCGATGCTCACCTTATCACGTTCAACCCTCACCGCTGATTTCACTCCACCATATCAACGACTATCGCGCGATCTCCATTCATTATCCGGAACTCAAACAAATTTACTTACGTTGATAAACACATCGGGTCCGCTCAAAATATTAACCTGCACGCACTTTGCCACATAATTACCATTCGATCCATCAACCCATGGACAGTCTTGATCACCGTAACTCAACGAAAATTTAACCCCAGTGTGTAACTCTCATTGGGTCCTATTTCCAAATTAACCCCCGTGATTGTTTGTGCACAGTATGCATCCGATCACCCTTTTAATGGATGATCCGATCACCTCCGGACTTCAACTAGATTAAGTTATCATTCATAACTTCATCGGGTCCATTTTTTAGTTACTGCTTACGATTTTGAGGCCGCGCGAAAGCCACTTCTGCCTATGAAAATCATTCCGTCCTTCTGCCAACACGTGGTTTAATCTTCGCTGCTCACCTTCTTGACTCCATTCTACGTGACTTAATCTTGGCCGCTTATCGCAAACAATCTTGTCCGTTGGTCTTATAGATCCAATGGTTCCTATGCACATTTACTTAATTCCTTTGTGCCTTTATTTTCTTCACCTTTACGTGGTTTCTCAAGGTTCTTATGTGGTTTTGGGTTCCTACAGGGTTTCTAGTCTTTGGTTGTTCTGCAACATAACTCCCTCTTGGACTTACTTCGCATACTTTTCAACAATGTCACTTTGGAACTTCACATTGATCCTTCAATCAAATTCAACGATCTGACACGATCCTTCATCCTCACTTATTTCTGTGTTCTGCTCAAACTTCACCTGCATACATATACTATGCAAAAATTCTCTAATTCACACACAATTTATCTTTCGATTACTCAATCCACACTTACACAATTCAGGAATCGAACTCTCTGTATTGATAAATAAATATTTAATAAGGGTCTCTATCTCTCTGGCCTAATTTTCTAATCAGTGGCCTCCGTTTTCCTACCTGCCCATAGGCTTACAGTCAAACCTATATAACTCTTGAACTAATTCCTAATTAGCTAACTCCTAACTAGCTAACCCATTTCTATGCCGTTTAGGCTTACATTTATACAAAAGGATTCTATAACCAATTCTTGGTTTAGATCCATAACTTTCTCAAAAAAATCCTAAAATCTCTCCTTTATCCCTAAGGATCCTCTCTATTTCCTCAAATCATGAAACCAACTCCTAATCTAAGATTTACAATTGATTCCCAAATCTTTCAACTTTCCTAAATATATCATGTTCTCCAACATTCGAGAACATTTACAAATATGCCTCACAATACTTAATTAATTCCTATTCTCATTAAAATCACTCAAAAGCCTAAATAATTACATTAATTTAACACTTAGGAAACCAACTTCCTTAAAACACAAGACCCCCTATGTCTACTAAAATACAATTATTTTTCTGAGCTAAATGCTCCTGCATTAGAAAAGGGGCTAGCCATGTGATCCAGACTTATGTAGGAATGCAAAAAATGTAGTTATAAACAGAAACACAGAGATGTAGCTAGAATAAAACTTCATTTCATTAACATCGAAGAACTGAAATAAGCTTACATATAGAATGGAAATAAACTAGCTCGGGCGATGGTAGCTTATCTCTGAGAAGAGATGTGGCAGCTACATGCATTTAAACTATGTTACAATGAGGCTGAAGGATCTTTTTATAATTGAACAACAAAGGAAAACCCTAAACAACCCCAAGAGATGAAACGCCAAGAGTTTGTGGGCCATGTTGGGGTTACTTGGACAACCAACTTCTTAGGGTGGTAACTTGGTCATATGATCTCCATTTGGCATGTACAATACCTCATTAGAATTATCTCTCTAAGTACTATACGATTTGTTGCAGACCCTTTCCTCTAACTAGGGGTCTACTACAGACCTCAAAAAAACATCATTTAGGGGGTCAAAACAGCTCTGGATGTTCAAGACCCAAAAAACTGTTAAAATAGTAAATGCTACTATAATCAATGAAATGGATGAAACCTGACTGGAGGTCTAGGTGGAATAGGCGAGTGGCCACCAATATCCACCAGGATCATTTTTAGGTCTCTATAATACTATTTTAGCACCATTATTATTATTGTTAGTAGTGCCCCCTTATTTTTATTGGTGTTCCCATGTAGCCCCCATATTGTTATTGTTGTGCCCCATAGAACCCCATTATTGTTATTGTTGTGCCCTTACATTATTATTGTTATGTAGGCTTTGATTATATTGTGACCCTTTAGACTCTTATATATACAAAGGAGATCTTGTAATTTATATCATCCAAGAATTGTTCATTTATGTAATGCAAAAGAGGTTTCCCCCTTGAAGAGTATACTTTTCAAGTCATTGATATATCTTTTTGGGAGCTCGTTGCATAACATTTGGTATCAGAGCTTTGGATTCTAGGGCTTCGCTACTTCAAACAGGTCATCATGGGATTTTCGCTATAAAACATTTTCTACAAAGCTTTAGAAGCTAAAATTGTGACCACATAAAGTCAAAATCTTGGTGAACTTCATGCCAGAATTTCAGATCTTGGTCCTCTATATTTTCGGAGATATGGTCCAAAGATGTTAGTGTTTTTTCATGCTCCATAATTCAGTCTCAAACAAGCGACCGAGGGAAAATTGTCATAACTTTCCATTCAAGAATTGGATTGGAATTTTGTAAAAAGAAATAGAAAGAGAGTAGAATTTAGTTTATTTTATATCAATTTCAGGGTTGAAGGATGAAACAGTGACACGTGGCATTACATACGAGTTCACTCTACTGAACCAACCCATAATCAGGTCATTATTGGAGATTTGATATAACATTACCTTGAAGAATCTATCAGTGGTCTGACGTGTGGCGTTGGAAAGAAGACTCATCAGAATACCACAAGAAGGAATTTTAGACCTTGGAAATCCAAAATTACAGTTACAATTGTTTAAATATCGAGCTCCTAAAAGCAAGAAAAATGTGTGTATTGTTTTTTAAATTGCATAATGTTTGTTTGAAAAATCAATTTGAAGTGATTTCAAGGGCACATTAAAGCATATGTATCAGTATTTGGTTCTAAAATGCCTCCAAAGCAAAACAAAAAAAATTATACACCCATTAAGGCCTCAGAAATCTCTACTATGACGCATGAAGAGGAATAATTGCAACATGATATATCAAAATTACGAGACCAAGTGCAAAAAAATTCTCTCTCACAAAGAGCAACCAAAGATGAACTAAAAGGGGACATTGATGGTTTAAAATTAGAAATAAAAGGTGACATGGATGGTATAAAAGGAAACATGAAGGTTTTTAATGTAGGCATGGATGCAATGAATATCAAGTTGGAAGGGTTGACAAAGTTGTTGCAAGAAAGGCTTCCTGATGGTGATAGGGCAATCCATGAAAATCATGATGAGGAAAAAATTAATATGAATTATGATTTTAGAGACTCCATTATGGGGTTTAATAACCACCAAGTTGCAAATATATATATGAGGAAGTTTGATGGCAAGGACATGGTAACATGGATACTACAGATGCAGCAATATTTTGATCTATAGGATGTGCAACCCTCATAAATGGTACGTATTGCATCTTTATATTTAGAACCTTGTCGAATAGATGGATTTTCTCTTGTAAACCACTTGTCACCTAGTCAATTTTTATGGAGGAAATGAAGATACAGATAGAAACAGAGAGAAACACCTTCTTTATCCAATTGATAAATCTCAAACAAAAGGTTTCAATGGCAGAGCACATTGAAGACTTCCAAAAATTGAATATTAGGGTAACCAATATTCCATAGGAGAATATGATTGATGTATTCATGGGAACTTTAAAATATAACATCGAACATGTGGTTCACCTTTGGGAACCTGATTCATTTGAGAAGGCATTCAGGGTGGCAATAAAAGTTGAAATAAAAATTATCGATGGTTGCAAATGGAGGAACTATAAATTTCTCTTGAAAGTGCCATAATATCAAGCTAACCATAGGGGAATATGTATTGAATAGTCCAATTATTTCCATTCCAATTGGCGGTGCCGATGTTGTACTAGGAGTCCAATGGTTACAATATTTGGGGACGATAATTTTAAATTTTCAAGAACTTTTCTTAAAATTATTTTGGGAAGGAAAGGAAGTTGAATTAAGGGGTATCACATGGAAAACGGGAAAGATAATAAGCTCTAATGGTATGACAAAGCTTCTGAAGAAAGAACAACAGGGCGTAATTTCACAATTATGCTCACTAGAGGTTCAAACATCGAAATCATCTATTTATATAGATATCCAAAAAGCCTTGGACAATCATTCCAAGGTGTTTGAGACTCCCAAAGGCCTCTTACCTATTCATGATCATGATCATGATATTAATTTAATTCTAAGAATTTTTCTTCCAAACATCAGGCCTTACAGATATCCTGATGCCCAAAAGAGTGAAATTGAATGTATGGTTGCAGAAATGCTAGAGGCTGGTACAATTCAACCTAGTCAAAATTCTTTCTCTGCTCCAGTAGTATTGGTGCACAAGAAGAATGGATCATAGTGTATGTGTCCAAATTATATGGAGCTCAACAAGCTCACTATTAAAGATAAATTTCCCATTCCTTTCATTGATGAATTGTTGGATGAATTAAATGGAGCAATTTACTTCACCAAGCTGGATCTTCGTTTAGGATATCATCAAATTAGAATGAGGATTGAATATATTCAGAACTCATGAGGGTCATTATGAATTTTTGGTCATACCTTTTGGCTTTACTAATGCACCTTCCACATTTCAAGGTTTTATGAATTCTATTTTCAAACCCTTCCTTATAAAATTTGTATTAGTATTTTTTGATTATATACTACAACAAGGCTTGGAAGGATCATGTTTAACATGTTGACAGGGTCCTAAAACTATTGGAGGAGAAACAATTATATGCAAAAACCTCCAAATGTTTCTTTGGAGTACATGAGGAGGAATATTTGCGTCATATTGTATCTCATCAGGGTGTTAAGATAGACCCTAACAAAATTAAATCCATTAAGGAATGGAAAATCCCAACAACCATAAAGCATCTTTGAGGATTTCTTGGGTTAACAAGGTATTATCGCAAATCTGTTCAAAATTATTGGAGAATATCGACACCTCTAACTTCATTATTGAAGAAAGATGCACTTTCTTGGACTCCATAAGTAATGAAGGCCTTTGAACATCTTAAAGAGGTAATGTGCCAAGCACTAGTCTTAGTTATGCCAAACTTCACAGAAACTTTTATTATGGAATTTGAAGCCTCAGGAAATGGAATTGGTGTTATTTTAATGCAAGAAGGAAGACCTGTTAATTTTGAAAGTCTTCCAATGAAAGGAAATTGTTTACACAAACATTTTATGAGAAGGAACGTTAGCAATATTACATGCACTAAAGTAATTGACACCTTACCTAATGGGAAGACACTTCAAGGTAAAAACAGATCATGATAGTCTTGAATACCTTTTGGAACAACTATTATCTTTAGAAGAGCAGCAAAAAGGGTGACAAAGATGTTGGGTTATGACTTTGAAATCATCTATAAAAAAGGAAGAAAAATGTTGTTGCATATGCACTCTCAAGAAAGGATGAGGATGTGGAAGCATTCCTTTGTGCCATTTCTATTATCCAACCTAAGTGGATAACTAAAGCAAGGGATGAATGTAAGAATGATGAAGAGGTGTGGTCACTCATTCAAGATTTGCAGCAAGATCCTAGTACATTTGATACGTTTAGTTGGAACAATTATCCATTATGGTGCAAAGATCACTTATATCTTCGTAAGAATTCCCAACTCAAACAAAATATTTTTTTGGAATTCCACACCTCTCCCTTAGGAGGGCACTCTATATTTTTAAAAAACTTACCATAGGGTCAAGAAGGAAATTTTTTGGGATGGCCTTAAATCTGATATTCAGAAGTTTGTGGTAGAATGTTTTGTTTGCCAAAAAATAAAAGCTCAGACAATTAAGACCCCAAGTCTGTTACAACCTTTAGCCATTCCAAGTCAGCATTGGGAGGAGGTCTCAATGGATTTTATCACAATTTTACCCAAGTCGGAAGAAAAGAGTGTCATCATGGTGGTAGTTGATAGACTTACCAAGTATACACACTTTTGTACATTATCTCATCCTTTTAAAGCCAGCATAGTTGCTTCTGCATTTATGGAAACAATTCAAAAGCTTCATGGAAACCCAAATATTATAGTAAGTGATAGAGATCCCATTTTCACTAGAAATTTTTGGACATAATTATTTTCTTGTCTTGGTACTCAATTAGCTCACTAGAAAAACTAAGATAGTGAACAAATGTTTGGAAGGATATCTTTGGTGCTTTGTATTTGATAAATAAACATAATGGGTCAAGTGGTTACCTCTAGTTGAATGGTGGTATAACACTTCCTTCCATACTGCAACAAAAATTACCCCATTTATGGCACTTTACGGATATTATCCATCATCTATCACATCATCTTTAAGATAAAATTCTAAATTTAAAATAGTGGAAGATCACATCGAGCACCAACAAAAATTTCTCCAACTCTTAAAGGATAACCTCGCTATGGCACAAAATTGAATGAAACAACAGGCGTATCAACATCGCAGTGAAATAATTTTTGATGTAGGTGACTGGGTATTTTTACAGCTACAACCATACAAACAAATGTCTCCCAAGAAAGTTAAGAACCATAACAAAATATCACCCAAGCACTACGGTCCTTACAAGGTGTTGTAGGATATTAGTACTATGGAATACAAATTGGAGTTGCATGCATCTTCCCGAGTACACTCAGTTTTCCATGTTTCATGCTTAAATAAGATTATCAGTGACAAGCTTCCAGTTCAAACAGTGTTGCTAAAACTTGACGAAGAAGGAAAAATCATATTAGAGCCTGATGTCACTCCAAAATTTCTTTGGAGTTGATGAGAAAGAAATGATAGAGGTAACCACAAACTAACTTTGGAGATTAGGATCTAGCCTTCCTAATTCTCAAAGAGGGCTCTCTCTTTATGATTTAACTTTGTTTAGTTAATTGATTTTAGGCTAGTTATGATTTTACTTGGGTTTTGATTTGGATTTGATGGTGGGGTCACTTACTTAGATGGATAGAGGGATGTATTTTACCATTGGGCTATGGGGTCAAATGTCAAGCAAATGGGACTAGATCAAGTTCTAAAAACAGTGTCTACAGGGCAAGGTAGCTGAGTTATTTCAGATCTTAAGGTTGGATGGTGAAATTGGTTTCAATTGGATCCAAAGAGAAATTAAGGGTTCCTTAGACCAGATTATGAAAGAAATGAAAGAGGTCAATCAGGATGGGAGAAAAATTAAGGATTCTTAGATCCAGATATCAGAAGAAAACATAGAAATGATCAACTATTCAAAACAGAGTGTACTTAAACAAATTCTGAGATAAATTTCCAATTAACTCATTTACATTAGATAACATATAAGTTTGTGAGATACATAATAAGATAACAAATTTGACAAATAAAATACTTCACTGTAATAGCTCAACACATGGATCCTATAATGCAATCTTTTTATTCCTTAGTCCAGTATGCTGACTTGAAAAATTGGTACAATAACCCTCAAGTTTTATGATCAATATAACTATACAAGTGTATAGCAATCCACCCTCAATCCATCGAAATATGAAGTATTTATACAAAAATATTTTACAAAATCTCCCAAACTGTCTTGAGAATTAATCTAGGAGAAAGAAATATCTTCATGCAAGAAGATAGAGACAGATGTTTAATTGTTGTATGTTATCCCTGTTTATTAGGTTGTGTTGTTCTTTATGCTCTGATATTTTTCTTTTTATTCTATGCTTTACTCTTGGTCTTCAGTTGGCTCTTCTTTGTACTTTGACCTTTCAACTAATACTCTTTTAACTGGCTGATCTATCATTATCCTTTTACTGTGATTTTTTCATCCTTACTGTACATTTTCATATTTTGACTGTGTATCTTTACAGTAAGTCATTCAATTTCTCCCATGTGTCTGCATCTGGTAATTGGATATTTACCATCTTCTTGTATATTTCATCTGCTTCAGTGTATTTGGCAATAGAGGGTTTATTGACAAAAAGGTGGTTTACCTCATGCTAGAGGTAAAACAAGTTCTCAAAGGTCTAATGCAGGACCTTGCCAGTAGGCATCCCTTCATAGAGGAAGTGTTTACCTGATCCCTTGCCACTTCTCTAATTCTTTTGTTGTAGTCTTCGTGTGGCATCAATTTGTCATTTATTACCAAGGGATTTGGCAGACCTTTCTGCCTCAAAACATCAAACTTAACTATGAACCTATCTATAGCTAGTTGCATGGTTTGGCATTTATCTTCAAGGCTCATCATCAAATTTCTCTTGGTGAGGACCTTTGTTACCTATAGTATTGTGCCAGTGCTGTCAGGTATTTCCAACTCCTGTAATTCATATTTGTTCTTGGAGTTGAGGAAATGAATTATTCTAGTGGCTTCCTCTGGCATGTTTCCCAGTCTGCTTTAACTCTCTGTATGGCTTCGGTAGCCTCTTTCACTAAGCCTTTTTTCTAAAAGATTAGTTGAATGGATGGCCAAATATCATTGACATAGTCAATGATATTGGCCCACAATTGTTCCTTGGCTTGGCCAAGTGGCTCCTTTAATGTCATCTCTTTCTCTAGGCTCTTTATTCTTTCATTCATTATGGTTTCCTTCTGTACTTCTTCTTTTTGCATAATCTAGGCAAGCTTGTTATCATTCTCTAGACTGATTATCATTTCTTTAAGTGGTTCAACTTTGTGGTCTGAATGGACATGTGCTCCATTGCCTTGACCAACTTGCTTGCCTCATCACTTGGTTGGGTTGATACTGATGTCGAACCTATTGCTAATGTAGATGTTGTAGAAGTTGGGAGGGTTGTAGCCAATGGAGCTATGGGAGCCAATGATGCTGCCAAAGTGGATGGTACTATTGTGGTAACTGTTGGGATGATAGTGGTAGTGGCAGTCTCAAAACTAGCTTGTTTTAATTGTATCAAGTTGTCTAACTCCTTCTCCATTTCCTTTAGTTGATCATTAAGTTGGAGAACAAGGTCCAACATCTCTTCCTGATGAGTTTGGCTTTCAAGGACCTCTTTTGTCTATGGATGCTCTAAATGAGGAAGTTTTAGTTGCTTTTTGAGAGTAGCAATCTCCTCATTATTTTTCTTTATTAAGTTTTCAGCAACCTTGATATCATTTGGATCATGTCCCATCTCAATTACCAAGACCTCCAATGACTTGATCCTATTGTCCTTGGCCTGTGAGGAGGCCTTTTCCAATTTGTACTGTGCAGTGATATTATCTAATGAACTTTGCATCTTATGTGTTACCATGGCTTTACATGTCAAAGTGGATAAATCATCTCACCTGCCTGCTTTTGGAACTCAATTTGGTCAATGGGATGAACATCCCTAGCCAAAACCTCAAAATCCGTTTTCCTATATTCAACTGATGTTTTCGGGTGCTAGACTATAGGTTGCATGAATGAAATCTGCATTTTTCCTGTTTTGATGTCAAACGCTGACATCAACCTGTTTTGATTTACTGGTGTTTGCTTGAGGTATTGAGCATAGGTTTCAGCCTTCAACTTCTCATTCCTCAACTTAATTTCTTTATATCTATCCTTGATATCCTTTTCTTTATCCATAGGCCTGGTGAACAAGAAACCTCAACATTGAGTTGTCTCTTAATAAGTTGAGTGTTTGATGTTGAGGGCTGGTGATTTTCTCCTTCAGATGTTGTACCTTTGCTCCTTTCCACCATTGTATCAGTGTCAGTGATTTCCACTAAGTCAATGGTGTCTTCCTATTCAGTTACAGGATTAAGCTTGAGCATCTTCCTGTAACTGATCTCGAATTGTTCATATGTGGTTTCCATAGCTGAACTGGAACCTTCTCCCCTATTTCTCTTTGGGTTCCTATCTTCATTTGTTGGAGTTTGTAAAATAGGAGGAATATTCATTGGTTCTCCTAGCTCTGGAACCTACAAGAAGGAACTTTCATTAATCTATTTCTCTACATTAATCAATGTATTTTCTACATCAACTATAGTATTGTCCATGTCTATTAGAGTGTTTTCCAACCATTCTGACTGGTTGGAAAACCTCTCAATGTCTGGCCTGAGATGATGGATGAAAGGTCCCAATTTGACCTTGATCCTTAGCTTGTTTATGACTCCATGAGGGTCATACTGCCACATAAAGTTGTTCTTAAAATTCATTTTTTGTAAAATTCTATCTACCTCTGGTCCAGCTTCTCTAGTATTACAAATGAAGGGGCCCAATTGATTTTTCATTTTGAATTGGGTCTTCTTCTTAGATGATAGGAAGTTGACTTCATCAGAATTTATAATCTGCCTAAAGTATTCTAATGCAAATATCCTCATGGGGAGGTATTTGGGTAGTTTGTAAGGGGCAAGTTGGCATCCATAAATTCTTATTTCCATGTGGTTTTGGTATAGATACCAATCTCCCACATTATTGTTCTTTGCCAACTGTAACACCCTTTTGATCTCTTGATCGATTCTGGATTGAGGGCTACTAGTTAACATATTCATAGCTGGACAGAAAAATGAATCAATGAAGTCCTTGTAAGTGAATATAGTGGAGTACTTTTGGATCAAGGGTGTCTAATATATAATTGACCTTGGATTTCCTTTGGTATCCAATTTCTGGATGCTGGCAGGGAATTTATCTGACTGGTAGTACAAGAATATATGAAATAAAACTAAATAATACTTGAAAACTCTTTCAATTGGTAGTTTGGTGAATTATTCTTGCATCCTATCTACTATGAACTGAGCATAATTGTAAATTACAGCAGGAGGCTTGCCTGGGCTAAAGATGGAAAGGAAAGCTAAGATAACCTCATCCACATACTCATTTGTGGTGTATCCTAAAATGTAAGAGAGCATGATAATAATTTGTCTGCCTCTCTTAGAAAAAATGGTGGCAGCATAAGGGGGACTATCTATGGGAGTATGAAATTCCTCTATGATGAAAGTTTGGAAAATTTGGGCTATTCTAGGAAGGTCTAACTTGGTATAGAGGTCCAGCAAGTCTCCAATAGATAGTGGGGTCTCACTAGGGCTTGGTTGGACCTGCAGTATTTTTTTAATGGATTCTGCAATAATGGTAAACAAAACTTGTTGGTCAAGGGTGCTAACATCTCTTTGGCTAGGAATGTAGCAAGCATGATAGAAGTAGACGATTTCTAGGAATGGGTGCACTTCTAGAAATAAATACTTGGGCAAATTAGACTCCCAAAGGTGAATTTCATCGTTCTGATTTAAAACTTTGTCCTTACTCTATCAGTGGAGCTTTAGAAGGCAGGCAGGGGAATTTGTGTCCTTTATTTGGAAATATATGTCTGCTAATGTAAGGTAGTCGATGTCCAGGTGAGGGGTTTGCAGAGGTCTTACGTCCAGAGAGTTTTGGTAAGCCATAATTGGGTTTTCATATTTGAATTAGGCTTCGAGGGGTTTCAGAAGTGAGGTTTCTAAGCTTTAGAACAGTGGGAGAGTAATTATAGTTTGTAAGCAGGGTTTGGGACATAGAACTAGGTTTCTTTTTAATTCAGGAAATTTTTCTTTAATTAATTCAATTAATTAAGCTTTCAATTTAAATTGTGTGTTTTCAAATTTGAAGGGTCATTCTTGTTTTCTCAAGAATACCTAGAAATCGATGGTTTGACGAGAAGATTGGTTTCAGTGGAGAATGCAGAGGGTATTATGGCTTCAACTGTAAACTAGTTGCTTTAATTAGGTATCCAGAGCTTCTTCAGGTGACAAACGGTGGTCAAATTGGTCACAGAGGTTTCAGGGTGTCGCAAATGGCTAAGCAGCAGTTGCAGTGAAAAGTGACCGAAAAGAGAAATTTGGGGCTTTTTCGGCCTTTTAACAGGTAATGATCACATTTTGGTACAGAAATAATCAATGAATAGTGGGTATTTTTTGGTCTAGGCAAGGAGGTGGTTTTCTAGGCCATCGCACTGTTTTTGGAGGGCAGGCAATATTTTTCATGAGCACACGATCTAGCATGATGCCACCACGTAGCAGAACAGTGCCCAGGCAAAACTGTGAATCTCACGTGCTCTCGGGTTGTTCTTGATCAGATGATGAACCCCCGTGATATGGATGTACACCATCGGATCTAGGGGTGGGAGATCATAGGGCTATCGTGCAGCTGAGTTGCATTGAGGGAATCAAGAAAGTGATTTGCGGGGCTCGGGGTTTAATTACACATAAATGTAATTAATTAGAGAATAATTGTCAGGTTTCTTAATATAAGAAGCAGGTTAATAAAGTGGGACCATGGGTTATGTGGCGGGGGGATTTTAACTGCACCAAGGGTTGGTGGGTTAAAAAAGGCTTGTTGGGGAAATATGAAATGGGGGAAGTTAATTACATAATGAGGGGGGATAAAAAACTTAAGATAAAGGTTTTTTGCGGGTTTTTGAGGGGAAAGGAGAAATTAACAAGGGGGAAGTGATATTTGTAATGGGGAATGAGTTTCACACTAGGGAAAGGGGTTTTTAGGAAGGAGGGTGATTTTGAAGGGTTATTACTAGGGAAATGTGTGAAAACAAGGGGTAAAGGTCAAAATGAAGGGGAAAAGGGTATTTTATAATAAATGAAGGGATAATGGGGAAATTAGAAAATAAGTATGTTGGGGTATATTGAAATGAGGGGAAATTAGTTAAACAAGCTTGGTGGATATCTTTTCTTTCTCATAAATCCTCCTACACATGAAACATAGGATTAAGCATGATAAATGTGCTTTTCACTATGCAATCTTGTGCATTTGAAACCTTTCTTCTACCTACCCTTTATTTATCCTAACATTTTCTCTTCATTTATTGGGTGCATTTGAGCTTACTGACCCTTTAATTCATTTTCTTTTGACAAGAAAACTATCTAATTCTAACCTTATAACTTTCAATGGCTCAGACTGAACTCATGAGCTCATTTTTATTCTCTACCTAACTACTAATCTACCAAGGTTAAACAATTTGGCTAGATTTTCATTCTCTATCTATTAACATGAAATTTAAAACATGAATGAGTCAAGATTAAGCTATTTAACCATCATAGATTGTGGCATTTCTGATAAGCTGCACACAACCTTATTTTGCATAGTAAAGTAAAAAGTAGTGGCATTTGAATTTGCACACTTTCATGATCTGTTTTATTTCTTTTTGGGGTTCATATTTTTCACTTTTTTTTATCTTTTCTCCTTTCTTTTTTTGCTTTGATTATTCTTTTAGGACACACCCTCTTTACATTTTTTATTTTTTAATATGGAAAACATTTTGCAGAAAGAAAAAGTATGTACAATATTACAAGAATAACCATAGTCAATTCAAAATTATGAATCCTATTATTATAGGACCCTAACAGTGGCTCCACATGGGAATGGCATTTCCTAGTGAAATGTCAAGAACTTTAAGATCGGTATCCTTTAAAACTATGACTATAGTTAGCTTGTAAATTGCTCTTCTGTGATTTTGCTTTATTCATACTTATGATGGTAAACCTTTCAAAGCTCAGGGCCTTCTCTCCGAGCTTCAACCTTAAAATATTACCATCCAATCCAATCTAAACTTTACAGTGTTATATACAATGAGTAAAGTAAAGTGAACTATTGTTAATCTGTGGATAAGTAATGCTTCAGCATCCTACCGTTGACTGGTCCTCTTGGTAGATCTGTTCCATCTAATTATCTCAAGAAAAATACGTTGTTACCTCTGTAACCATAAATGATATAAGGGCCTTGCAATAGGAAATCAAATTTTCCATGTTTACCCTTATCTTCTCTTCTAGAATCCTATTTGAGAACTTTATCACCTATGTAAAAATCATCAGCTTTGGTCTTTTTGTCAAATATCTTCTTGATTTTATCCTAAATCACATGTGATTTGACATAGACTTCTTCTCTGGTTTGCTGCAAGTGTCTTATCTAATTTATCCTTCTTTGGATATCATTTGGTTCTACCTGCAACTCTTGAATGATCTTCACCATTGGCACTCCTAAAGAGGATGGAAAAACAGCATCCATACCATATACTAGCTGATAAGGAGATGTACCAATGGACTTTTTGGTAGTCAGTCTATCTGCCCATAAGGCATTGACCAACTTTTTATTCCATGTCTTATTGTTGTCTTCTAGTAGTTTCTTGATGATATTGACAAGGATTTTGTTTGATGATTCTACAAGTCCATTACCTTGAGGGTAATAGGCAGTGGAATGGCCAATGGTAATGTGATATTTGTTACAAAAGTCTACCATTTTTTTGGATTTAAAAGCAGTTGCATTATTAGTAATGAGCTTTTGGGGGCATCCAAATATTGAAAGGATATTGTTTTCAAGGAATGAGATAACGATATAGTTTGTTGCTTTTCTAGAAGGGATGGATTCTATCCATTTAGTAAAGTAATCAGTGGCTGTCAAAATCCATTTATGTTGGGATCAGGAGGATGGGTGAATTTCCCCAATGAAGTCTAAACCCCATTGTTGAAATGGCATTTTTGTGGATATGGGTTTGAGAGGTAAAGGTAAGAGCTTCCTTTTGCCCTCAAATATTTGGCACTTATGACAGGAGGTCACATGCTTCTTAACATATATAAAAAGGGTGGGCCAGTAAAAACCTACCCTTAGAATCTTGTTAGTAGTTGTTTTCTAATATAGGTGTCCCTCACAATCTCTTGCATGAAATTCTTGCATAATTTTGTCAACTTCATCTTTCAATAAGCAATTTAATAGAATGTCACCATTATCTTTCCAAAATAAAGCATTATCTATGATACAATATTTCATTGATTTCATTTTCAAAAATCCAGCTTTAGTTCTAGATAAACCAGGAGGAGCTTGTAAGTTTAGTAAGACAAATATGATATTTGCATACCAAGGTGAATTTGTAAAAGGTTCACTAATTTGTAGAGTCACCATTTGTTCCTGATCATCTAGGGCACCAGTGAAATTTATATCTAAGGCCTCACAGTTCAATTCAACCATGATTTTAGCTAAACCTTGGCCTTTGATAAGTTTTGTAGGCTTTATTTCTATGTCATATTCCAAAATAGTGGCAATCCATTTGCCTCTATTTCCTTCAGGCCCATCCTGTGTCAAAATGTCCTTTACTACTGAATTTGGAACATAAGCAATGATGTGTGAATACAAGATGTATACTCTGAAATCTTTAATAGCTTTCACTAAAGCAAGTGCTTGTTTTTCCATGATGTTGTACTTTAGTGTAGCTTCTCTCAAATATTTGCTGAAAAATGCAATTGGTTGCTCATAACCTTGATCATTCTTTTGCAACAAGACTGATGCAATAGTATGTTCTGAAGCAAAAGAAAAAATTATAAAATCTTTTTGGAAATCAAGACTTATGAGGATTGGTGTTTTGGTAAGGGCTTCTTTAATGGCGTCAAAATATTGTTTAGCCTCTATTGTCCACTTAAGTGTTGAATATTTCTTTAACATGTTGTTTAGTTCTCTAATTAATTCCGCTAAGTTTGAAATGGATCTCCGAGGGAAATTTATTTTGCCTAAAAATGATTGTAATTCTTTGATGTTTCTAGGATGAGTGATGGTCAAGATAGCCTTTATTCTAGCTAGATCTATCCTAATCCCATCTTTGGATATTATTTGTCCCAAGAGTTTACCTTCTTCTAGACCAAAGAGTGTCTTTTTGGGATTTAAAGAAATACCAAATTTTTTGCATTTAAATAAAACTCTTCTTAGGTGATCCAGATGTTCATTATCTGATTTTGAAAACATTGTAATATCATCCTAGTAGACTACTAGAAACTCATGAATTTAT
Organism: Pinus taeda; assembly: GCA_000404065.3. Taxonomy (NCBI): domain Eukaryota; kingdom Viridiplantae; phylum Streptophyta; class Pinopsida; order Pinales; family Pinaceae; genus Pinus; species Pinus taeda. The sequence goes on from APFE030090302.1 coordinate 33,556, forward strand.
TTGGAAAAGGTTATATCATAGCTCTTTGGAATGTAGCACTTGCATTCATTAAGCCAAAAGGAATTTTCAAATACATGAAAGTACCCCAAGGAGTAGTAAATGCAGTTTTTGCTTGATCCTCTGGTTGCACTAAGATCTGGTTATATCCAAAGAATCCATCAAGTAACGAACTTCTTGATGAGCCTAGTACCCTCTGAAGAATATGGTCCATTTTTGGGAGAGGATAGTTGTCTTTAAATTAGACTTTGTTCAAGTTTCTAAAATCAATACAGAGTTTGATTTCTCCTGTTTTCTTCCTAGTAGTGACTAAGTTTGAGACCCAATATGAATATCTAATGGGTGCTATGATCTGAGCATCATACATCCTTTTTATTTCCTTTTCAATGAGTGGAATAATAATTGTATTAATTCTCATAAGCTTCTATTTAGAGGTTTTATGGTCTTCTTTGATAGGTATCTTATGTTAAATTATGTTGGTGTCATAAGACTTAAGGTCTTCATAACTCCAGACAAAGACATCTTGAAATTATTTGAGCAAGTTTATGTACTTCAGTTTTTCATCTAGAGGTAATTCTTTGGATATTTTGATAAGCTTGCATTTTTCTTCAGTTCCTATGTTACATTCTTCTATATCTGCTCTTAAAGGCTCCATTTTTGGTTTCCTAGCTACATCATTTGAATCAAACAAATCCCCTAATGGGACTAATACCTTGGGCAAAAAATTATCTTTGAGGTTTAAAATTTCAAGGATCATCATTCATTATTTCTTCTATTTCTACATTTTCTAAGTTATATATTTCTACTTTAGTGAAATTAGTGGGTTTACCTATATCTAAAGCATTTACGTCTTTCTCACTATCTATGTTATTGTCTACTATACAATTTGTATCTATATTACAATTTTGAAACTCTCCTTCAGCATTCATGAAATCATAAATTTGTGAATCTTGTGAGAAAATCTGGCGATAGACTATGAGCTTGCATATTCTATTTCCTAAGAATGGCAGCAAAATCAGTTTCCAGAAGGTCTTTAACCAAATCTAGGACAGTCTCTCTATATTGGCTAAGTCTACGATTATTCACGGAGTATTCACCTTTGATTTGTTTTATAATCAATTCTGAGTCTCCTGTGATAGAAACTCTCTTGGCTCCAAGTTTTCTAACCATTTGTAGTCCTAAGATTAGAGCTTCATATTCTGCCATGTTGTTTGTGCATTTAAAGTTTAATCTAAATGCATGACCTTCAAAATTATTATTCTCCATGTTGTGAATCCAAACTCCTGCACCGGCTCCTAATCTGTTCACAGAGCCATAAAAATCTAGATGCCATAGGGATTCATGAAAAATGTTTTCACTATCAGGAGCTTTGTATTTTTCTTCTACAATTGTGATTTCATTTTTTGCATTGTCTGAATTGTACAAGATAAAAGAGTCCATATCAGAATGCATTGAGTATATAGGGAAATTCTGAGGTTTTTTTGCACTAGTCACCATGTATTTCATCAAGGTCTCTATGTAAAGTTAGAATATACATATATATTTAGATATATTTAAT
>APFE030090302.1:58959-75457 GCA_000404065.3 Pinus taeda
CCCATGGGCCACTTGCGTACCCCGAGGAGTGCATCCTAAAACCCCAATGCCCCCAAAAAATCAAACTAATGCTAAAAATCAAATTCTAAACGGATGAAATTGAAGAGGAGGTTGTTGTGGATTATCTGGAAGTGACGACGCTCGATTCCGACGGTCTGATTTTCCGCAAAGTCCACAGGAAGTTTCTTGCCAAAAGCCCTTTTTTATACCTCAACAGTAAAATGGTAAAAATGACATGGTAAAAGGTCTTTTTATAGGTTTTTGGGATAAATAAATATTAAATTTGTTTATTTTTCACCATGGAAAGTCATTTTTCAATGTATTTTTTGCCTATCGTAAACAGGTATGAGTAATGTGTCGTTTTTGTGCAGGACAAAGGGATTTTCAGGGAAACTTGTCATTTTTCACAAACCAAACATCAGAGTCATCTTTTAAGCCCTTTTCTGGCTCCTAAAAAATGAAAAGATTGCCGTTTCTTTTACGCTCGTTAAAACGGAATTAAAAGACGGTCCTCTTATAGCCCTTTTCTGACCGTAAAAACAAGAAAAGGTTGCCGGATTTTTGTCGTTTCAAATTCGATATTGGAAATAAAACGACGTGTCTTTGATCGCTTTTTACTTTTCAGGTCAAAAGCACTAACTATGAAAATATCCTTGGTCGCAAGATCAAGCGGTTCTCCTAGGTATTATTTTATACTTTTTCGGGCTTAGGAGACACAACTTTACGAAAAAGTCCAATCTGGAGTCTTCTAAGTTTTTCAAACTCTCTAAATATGAAAAACGCCGAGTTTATCCTATACTGGACTCGTTAAAATTTCACAGTAAAGGACCTGTTCTATTACAAACAGGAACGGACCACTCCTTCTTAGGGTTCGCATCAAAACTAAGTTGGACTCATCTGAAGGATGAGCTTATAATCAAGCATATGTTATCCTCCTCAAGCTTGTCAAAAATAAAGAGGTACTTGCCAGAAATGGTTGGGAAAAGTGAGAAGAATGAACCTATTTGATATCCTTTTGTCTCAAAGAAAAACCTTACTACCACTCTTGAACACGACACTTATTCATTCACCTGGGTTGGGAAATCCCTTGTCTCACAGTTGACCAAGATCATTTGACATCTTTAGCCGGGTTATGGGAGTCGACTTTGAGTCATCGTTGCCAAACCATCTGTTGTGTCGTTATGTTTTCAAGAGGTCTGTAAACGAAACATTCAACTGCAAAATACCTATCATTCATTGTGTCGTCCTTGAGTCAGTCCTTGCAGCAACATTTCTTCAACTTGAACTATGGTTTCGTGTTGTGGGCTTGCCTGCGATGAGTCGCTTTCTATCGACATCAGCACATTATCTAGAGAGTTGACTTAGAAATCGTCAGTGCCTTGAGTCTGCATGCATCAATGGCAGGTTTCTGGCCTTCGACGTCAGTTTCATCATTGACTTGCGATCGAAGGATTCCATGAAATGTTCGACATCGACTCATTCATTCACATCTCATGGATTGTGCTGGGTACTTTGAGAACCATTGACATTACTGGTGGTCTCTCTCACGCTTGTTAACAGTTTACATCATTGACTGGTAATCGAGTGGTTTCTACCATGTTCGACATCGACTCATTTATTCGCATGGCTAGAATCGTACCGATTCGGGAAGTAGAGATGAAGACCCTGGATCTAGTTTCCACCATCCACGATGCGAGGATTTTTGTATTCATTATATTGTAGACCAATTATAAACAGATGGCTGCGTCCATACTGTGTCTACACGAGTCTATGATTATGATGTATTATGAAATCATTCCTGTATCATAATAGTTAGTCTGTTAGTTAAAGTTTTGATCTGAGTATGGGAATGCCTACCTCAGCGATGATATAATCTTATACATGTATTTTGTGTTGAAAATTGCAGGTTCTAACCGGGCTCTCCACGAGATAATCCTCGAAATGATAAAGTACTTCACCCTTCCTAGATGATATAAAACCCTTATCTATTACAGGCTTCGCACTTTAGGGGGCAATCTGTTACACTGAAATTTGTCACCATGACTATCTGCAGTTAATATGGCTCCATCAATAGTCATATTATCCTCCTTGTCAAGCCTTATACCTCTGCTCTTCATGTCAAACTTCAAAAAAGAGAGAAAGTCACTTAAAAACATGTTTATCTCTGGGTACGCAGGTTCTCTCTACCTTGCCTTCGTGTACGCACTCCAAACACACTGTGCCTGCGTACTTGTACGCTCTGTAAGCCAAAGGATGGGTGCGTACCCTGTAAAGGTCAAAAGGCGCGAGTTTCATCTTTAAAAAGTTACTTGTGGTCACTTCTAGAGCCTTCTAGAAGAGTGTTTGACGTGTATTGAGCGCCTCCAGATGGTTCATGCATCCCTATGAAAGAGTAACTTATCCCATCAAGAGAGGAGCTACCCCATCCAAAAGAGGGAGTATCCCATTGATGTTGGACCTGAATAACTTCCTCTAGAACACTATAATACAGGCATTGGGCCAGAGGAGGGGAGGTTGAAAGATGAACATTCCAAAGGGTAGATGCTGCTGGAATTAGGACTTCCTTGTAGAAGCTTGTGATGAGAGATTACCATCCTTTCTTGTTTCATTTGGAAGTGGGTGAGCTTGTCAAAGTAGAGGAAAACTCTTGCTGGACCCTGGGAGGAACTTGCACAACACCAAGGCTCAGGTTGTAATGGTTTCTTTTTTGTTTCCTTAATACAAATAAGTCCATTCTTCTCAATGATTTGTTGTTAATGAATTGTTTCATATACTCCTTGGTCTATATGTTGAATATGTTTTGTTTTATGGAATATTCAGGTGTTATGTAATCGTTTGATTGTTAGTGTATGCAGGTTTCGAAGTGAAGGAGGAGCTCATCTGGATCGGCGAGGCTAGACTGCTACAACGAGCGTTGGACTTTAGGTAGGATCGAAAAACACTTGGTTTCTCATAGGATAATGCATGTTTAGAGAAGGATTGCTCTTAATTGTCTTGTTTGTCACTAGAGAGTCTTAGACTCCTAGGGAGGTTAGTTTTGTCAGCAAAAATAACTCTTTCCGCATGACAGTGATATTATCTAATGAACTTTGTAGCTTATGTGTTTCCATGGCTTTCCTTGTCAAGGTGGAATAAATCATCTCACCTTCCTACTTGTGGAACTCAATTTGGTCAATGGGATTAACATCCTTGGCCAAAACCTCAAAATCCGTTTTCCTGTATTCAGTTGATGTTTTCGGTTGTTAGACTGTAGGTTGTAGGAATGACATCTGTATTTTTCCTGTTTTGATTTATCGGTGTCTTCTTGAAGTATTGAGCATAGGTTTCAACCTTCAACTTCTCATTCCTCAACTTAATTTCTTTATATATGTCCTTGATATCCTTTTCTTTATCCACAGGCATGGTGAATGAATAAACCTCAACACTAAACTGTCTCTCAATAAGCTGAATGTTTGATGTTGAGGTCTAGTGAGTTTATCCTAAAGCTGATGTGCCCTTTCTCCTTTCCACCATTGTATCAGTGTGAGTGATTTCCACTAAGTCAATGGTGTCTTCCTGTTCAGTTACAGGATTAAGCTTGGGCCTCTTCCTATAACTGAACTCGAACTGTTCATCTGTGGTTTCCATAGCTGAACTGGAACCTTCTTCCATGTTTCTCTTTGGGTTCCTGTCTTTATTTGCTGGAGTCTGTAAAATAGGAGGAATATTCATTGGTTCTCCTAGTTCTAGAACCTGCAGGAAGGAGCTTTCATCAATATGTTTCTCTACATTAATCAATGTATTTTCTACATCAACTACAGTACTTTCCATGTCTATTAGAGTGTTTTCCAACCATTATGACTGGTTGGAAAACCTCTCAATGTCTGGTCTGGGATGATGGATGAAAGGTCCCAATTTGACCTTGATCCTTAGCTTGTTTATGACTCCATGAGGGTCATACTGCCACATAAAGTGTTCTTGAAATTCATTTGTTGCAAAATTCTATCTACCTTTGGTCCAGCCTCTCTAGTATTACAAATGAAGGGGCCTAATTGATTTTTCATTTTGAATTGGGCCTTCTTCTTAGCTGATAGGAAGTTGACTTCATCAAAATTATAATCTGCCTAAAGTATTCTAATGCAAATATCCTCATGGGGAGGTATTTGGGCAATTTGTAAGGGGAAATTTGGCATCCATAAATTCTTATTTATGTGTGGTTCTAGTACAGATACCAGCCTCCCACATTACTGTTATTTGCCAACTATAACACCCTTTTGATCTCTTGACTGATTATGGGTTGAGGGCTACCAGTTAGCATATTCATAACTGGATGGATAAATGAATCAATGAAGTCCTTGTAAGTGAATATAGTGGAGTACTTTTGGATCAAGTGTGTATAATATATAACTAACCTTGGATTTCCTTTGGTATCAAATTTAGGATGCTGATAGGGAATCTATCTGACTAGTAGTACAAGAACATATGAAATAAAACTGAAGAATACTTGAAAACTCTTTCATTTGGTTTCTGGTGAATTGTTCATGCATCCTATCTGCTATGAACTGAGCATAATTGTAAATTATAGCAGGAGGCTTTCCTAGGCTAAAGATGGGAAGGAAAGCCAAGACAACCTCATCCACGTCCTCATTTGTGGTGTATCCTAAAATGCAAGAGAGCATGGTAATAATCTATCTGCCTCTCTCAGAAAAAAAATGGTGGCATCATAAGGGGGACTATCTGTGGGATTATGACATTCCTCTATGATGAAAGTTTGGAAAATTTGGACTATTCTGGGAAGGTCTAACTTGGCATAGAGGCCCAGCAAGTCTCCAATAGATAGTGGGGTCTCATTAACCTTTGTTGGACATGCATCATTTGGTTAATGGATTCTGCAATGATGGTAAAAAAAAAACTTTTTGGTCAGGGGTGACAATGGCTCTTTGGCTGGGAATGTGTCAAGCATGATAGAAGTGGATGATTTCTGGGAATGGGTGCACTTATGGAAACAAATACTTGGGAAAATTAGACTCCCAAAGTTGAATGTCATCATTCTAATTTAAAAATTTGTCCTTACTCCAGCAATGGAGCTTTAGAAGGTAGGCAGGGGAAGTTATTTCCTTTATTTGGAAATTTTTGTCTGTTAATGCAAGGTGGTCGATGTCCAGGTGAGGGGTTTGCAGATGTCTCACGTCCATAGAGGTTTGGGAAGCCATAATTGGGTTCTCATATTTGAATTAGGCTTTGAGGGGTTTCAGAAGTGAGGTTTGTAAGATCTAGAACAATGGGAGGGTAATTATAGTTTGTAAACAGGGTTTGGGATGTAGAACTAGGTTTCTTTTTAATTCAAGAAAGTTTTCTTTAATTAATTCAATTAATTAAGCTTTCAATTAAATTGAGCTTTTTCAAATTTGAAGGGTTGTTCTGGTTTTCCCAAGAATACTTGGAAATCGATGGTTTGATGAGCAAATTGGTTTCAGTGGAGAATGCAGAGGATATTGTGGCTTCAACTATCAACTGGTTGCTTTAATTAGGTATCTGGAGCTTCTTTAAGTAGCAAATGGTGGTAAAATTGGTTGCAGAGCTTTCAAGGTGTCATAAATGGCTAAGCAGCAGTTATAGTGGAAAACGAGCGAAAAGAGTAATTTGGGGCTTTTTCGGCCTATTAACAGGTAACGGTCACATTTTTCCATAGAAATAATCAATGAACAATGGGCAGTTTTTGGTCTGGGTGGGGAGGTGGTTTTCTAGTCCATCACACTACTTTTGGAGGGCAGGTGGTATTTTTTGCGAGCATGTGATCTAGCGTAGTGCCACCACATAGTAGAACAATGTCTAGGCAAAACCGTGAATCTCGCATGCTCTCAGGTTGTTATCGATCGGACGATGAACCCCCACAATATGGATGTACACCATCGGATCTAGGGGTAGGAGATCGGAGGTCTATCGTGCAGCTGAGTTGCATGGAGGGAATCGGAAAAGTGATTTGCGGGGCCCGGGGTTTTATTACACAGAAATGTAATTAATTAGCGAATAATTGTTGGGTTTTTAATATAAGCAGTGGGTTAATAAAGAGGGATCATGGGTTATGTGGCGGGGTTTTTTAACTGCACCAAGGGTTGGTGGGTTAAAAAAAGTTTTTCAAGGAAATATGAAATGGGGGAAGTTAATTACATAATGCGGGGGGATAAAAAAACTTAGGATAGGATTTTTGTGGGTTTTTTAGGGGAAAGGAGAAATTAATAAGGGGGGAAGTGATATTTGTAATTGGGAATGGGTTTCACACTAGGGAAAGGTTTTTTTTAGGAAGGGGGATGATTTTTGAAATGTTATTACTAGGGAAATATGTGAAACCAAGGGGTAAAGGTCAAAATGAAGGGAAATGTGTATTTTATAAGAAATGAAGGGATAATGGGGAAATTAGCAAATAAGTATGTGGGGGTATAATGAAATGAGGGGAAATTAGTTAAACAAGCTTGGTGGACATCCTTTCTTTCTCGTCAATCCTCCTACACATGAAACATAGGATTAACCGTGATAAATGTGCTTTTGAATTAGCAATCTTGTGCATTTTCAACCTTTCTTCTATCTACCCTTTATTTATCCTAACATTTTCTCTCCATTTATTGGGTACATTTGAGCTTGTTGGCCCTTTATTTCCTTTTCTTTTGACAAGAAAACTATCTAATTCTAACCTTATAACTTCCAATGGCTCAGATTAAATTGATGAGCTCATTTTTATTCTCTACCTAACTACTAATATGTCAAGTTTAAATAGTTTAGCTAGCTCTTCATTCTCTATGTATTAACATGAAATTTAAAACATGAATGAGTCAAGATTAAGCTATTTGACCATCATAGATTGTGGCATTTATGACAAGTTGCACACAACCTTATTTTACATAGTAAAGTAAAAAGTAGTGGCATTTGAATTTGCACACTTTCATGATCTGTTTTATTTCTTTTTGGGGTTCATAATTTTCACCTTCTTTTTTTTTTTTTCCTTTCTTTTTGTCCTTTGATTATTGTTTTATGACATACCCTCTTTATATTTTTTAATTTTTAATATGGAAAACATTTTGTAGAAAGAAAAAGTATGTACAATATTACAAGACTAACCATAGTCAATTCAAAATTATGAATCCTATTATTATAGGACCCTAACAGAGCTTGAAGAATTCACGGAAACAAGAATTTGATGGCTATAGAATCAATATATTTCAACGTATCTCATTAAGTGGAAGAAATTACCTATTGAAGATTCCACATGGGAGGATGAGAATTTTATACAAAAGCATCCACAACTACTTAAGCATTGAGGACAACACCTTTTTGAAGGAGAGGGGCATAATAGTTCCCTATAATACTAGTGTAGCCCCCTAATTATTATTGTTAGTGTAGCCCCTTATTATTATTGTTAGTGTATCCCCCTTATTGTTATTTATTTTTTTGTTTTTTTTAAGGGTGCCTCACGGACACTAGGTGGTCGCTACATCCACGGGAAAAATCTGGGAAGATCAACCCAAATGGATCTACCTATCGACCAAACAAGCAAGGCATAACCCCAAGGGCATCAAGGATATTTTACCTCATCACCTCCCAATGGGAGAAGTACTTAGCAACAAGAACTTGACTAACTGAGCTAACCCTTGGGTCTCCCCTTATTGTTATTTTTGTGCCCATGTAACCCCCATATTATTATTGTTGTGCCCCATAGAATCCCGCTATTGTTATTGTTGTGCCCTTACCTTATTATTTTTATGTAGGCTCTAATTATATTGTGACCCCTTAGACTCCTATATATGCAAAGGAGGCCTTGTCATTTGTATCATCCAAGAATTGTTCATTTATGTAATGTAACGGAGATTTCCCCCTTGAAGAGGATACTTTTCAAGTCTTTGATCTATCTTTTTGTGAGTTGGTTGCAAAACAATTAGCATGTGATGATGATGAAGAGGACTCTAGAAGAGTCAATATTTTAACTCCAGTTAATATTTGAAGGAGTCAAACCTAACCACTATTAGGATATCGGGTTGTGTTATAACAGGGCCACTAGGGGGGAAAGGGATTCCATTCTTTTCAAGTGCATTTTTGTTCCATAAATGAGAAGAGTAGCCAAGAGAGATAGGGAGAGAGAGCACAAAAATGATTTTTTCCTTGCAGTAGCACATGGGTGACAAGCCTTACTTCTTTGTACTCAACCATTTTCTATATAGACAAAGAGAGAAAAGTGGCCTCACCTTCTAGCTGGGTTTTCTCTCGAAAGGGTTTCTGAAGATATATATTGTTTCGATAGTGGCTTGTGAGTTTTTATTACATTGGTCTCTATTTTCTACATAATTATAATTTTCATGCATACGCAATCAACAATAATTTATGAATCAAGAAATAAAAATAAAAATAAACCCTCATAGTATAGATTTCATATTTTTAAGTATAATTTTATAAAATTTGTTGTGACGGATTGTCCATTGGAATATACATGGAAATTTATAGTTCATATTGATATCATAGCAAGATTATTTGGATATATTGTGGATATTTGTAAGGGATATACATTAGCTAAGCTAAAATTCATAAAACCCCAATCATGGCCAGCAAATCTGTGAATAAGCCTTGTGATCTTGTAGAAGAGAGGTTATCATGGTTGGAAGCACAAGTTGTAGATACAAACCATAATATAAATCTCATCATGGTGACCCTAACCAATAAACATGGGCTATTTAAAGAATATGGTGGTTCTAATGCAGAGTTAAAATCATAAGAAAGATCAGGGGATCGAGAAGAAACTAAGAAGGAGCCAAAGAAATAACCCGAAAAGGATCAACTCCAGTTCGAGTGTCGTGAACCCTTCATAGTCCTTATTCAAATTGGAATAAAAGGTCAATATCAAGCCATATCGAGGTATGATCAATGATCTAAAGCTAAATCATTGGTTGCAGTAATTAGAATATTATTTTAGTGTTCATCATAAGGAGAAAGAACATAAGATTTAATTTGTGCAACTGAAATTAGAAGGCCATTCCTTGACTTAATGGGAAATCCACACAGGGACCTTGAGGTTGGAGGGAGATCCTCTAGTTACCAAGTTTGAGTACTTTAAAGCCCTGGCACACTCACAATTTTACCCTAATGAGTATGTAGAGGACTAGTGGATCCGATGGCACTACTTCAAGTAGAAGAAGGGAAAGAGTGTACAAGAGTACACCACAAAATTTAGAAAGATGGTCATAATTTTGGTTGTCTCCCCAAAAAAACTAGATGTACTCCTCAAGTATATGGGGGTCTACAAATCCATACACAAAAGAAAGTGATGTTATTCAAGCACATATCAATGGACGAGGCTTGTGTACATTCATAGTACCTAGAGAAAATAGGCTAAAAGAAAGGGAAATCAAGTGGATCAACGAAAAAGGAGAACTAGGACACTTCCAAGGAGGGGAAGAAGTGGAGACAAGGAAAAGATAAAAATATGGTAGCCACAACATATCAATGTAAACATCCTATCAACCACTATAACCACTATAACATTGATGGCCATATGGAAGAGAAATGTTGGAAGTTGCATCCAGAGTTTAACCTAGACAAGAAGATCATCTGTGGTGCATAAGGAAGTGAATTTGAGTAACCTTCAACAATAAGAGAAGGAAATGACCAAAACCTTCCACATAAAGATACTGGTTAAAAATACCAACAGTGGTTCTCTGTTTGACTCAAGATCGCAAGAAAATCTCATTACAGTAGAGATAGTCAACAAATTGGGATTGGAAGTTCATGATCGTTAAAAATTTGCTATCCATATTGATTTTATTAATGAAGAGATAAAACCTATTGTACTATTTTATTACCATTACCTTTATTATATTTTTTATTGGTACTAATTTTATTGATGAAGTAGAACTAGATGTAGTTCCCCTTGATGTACGTGCAGTGGTGTTTGGAAGTCCCTACATGTACATGTAGGATTAAATTTTCATGCAAATAGCCAACTAGTATTGGATCATCAAGGATGAAAAATCATTCACCACTAACAAATAAAAAGACAAGTCAAAATTTTCATTGGTAAGTGCCAACCAAGCCAGGAAATTGATCAGTTCAAGCAAGAAGTATGTTTTATTATTTTAAGAGAAAATCAGTTTATAGAAGAGTTAGTAAGAGAAAAATAATCCCTAGAGGGGTGGACTAAGCAAAAAAAATAGCAATTATGAGAGTTGTTAAAGGCATACATGGAAGGGATACCACCCAAGAGGGAAGTGGAGCTGAGTTTTGGTTGTTTCCAGGCTCGCCATTACCAAACATTAGGCTGTATAGGAAGTATGTTATAGAAGCAAGTGAAGTGAAGAAATAGTTGCAGTAGTTATCGAGCTAAGTGTTGTCATTGAAGTTAAAGGAGTAGCCATTGATGTTAAAGGAGTTGTCATTTTAATTATTGCTTATGTTTCTTTGGTGTTTTATTAATTAGAGAATATATCCTTGAATAAAATTTTCCTATAGCTAAAGTGTTCAAATTCATATGAAAATTGGTCAGCTCGATAATCCTCTAAGGTACCTTTCCAACAATATATAGCACTCTCAAAAACACCAAAGGGATCAAAAGTTATGATAGTTTGAATTTTGGCAAGGTTCCAGGAGAACATGGTTCCACACATGCTAACATAAGGTATGAAACAAGATTTTTCTTATCATCATATCCATAAATTAGTGTCGTGTCATGGAAATTTTAGTCAGGAGGCTTTGGCATGGATAGTCATGGTCTTTCAGTTGATAGAGATCATGAGCTGGAAATTTCTCATTAACAAAAACTTAAATTCACGTCCCACCACAGAGGTCACATAAAAAGGTTAGTGGAGGATCATGTTTAAATGACTACCGTGGTAGACATACTCCGGGGGGATGAAAATTTTTCAAAGCCATTAGATAAATTTTGAAGTCTAAAATGGGCCTCAAAATTCAAAGTAAAAATGTAAAAAGATTAAAAAAAAATACTCTTTTCAACTTGTATTTTCAACTTATCTCCCTATAGTTTTACTTAAAATTAGAATAGGAGCACTCGTTGGATGTGGAATTTTATTCCTCATCCAAAGAAGTACCCATGTTGCATACTTTTAATGGACCTTGCTACATGAAAAATGAGAAATACATGAAAAACGTTATTTCAATCATGTTATTTCATGTATTTCTCATTTTTTGCATAGCATATACCATCAAAAGTATGCAACATGTGTACTCCTTAGATGAGGAATTAAATTTAGCATCCAACAGGTGCCCCTACTCGAAATTTGAATAAAAAAGTAGGGAGATAAGTTGAAAATATGAGTTGAAAAAATAGTTTTTTCTTTTTTTCCCTCTAAAATTTGATGATGTAATCTAATATTATTTTATTAATTTTATAAGATTCCTTATGAGGCCCATTTTAGACCTCAAAATTTCTCTAATGAAAATAGATAACGTAAATCTTACACCCCAACCATTTTTTAATAACACTGAAAATCACTACAAAACATGGTCTCAAGGACCCTCCTCCATATAGGTGACACATGGCCGACAAGTTGACATGGCCCAATGACAAGAGGACATGTAGTAGGTGGCATAAAACAAGGCAATTGATATTGTGGCACACACCATATATGTGATACATGGCATGTTGTGATAAGCGACACATGGCATGTTGATTTGGCATTGTTGGGTACCCAAGGGACCCTTTGCAAGGTGACACGTTGCAGTGTGATGATCTGGGATCACAGATTGGAAAGACATTGTGGCATGGTTGACACATCATTGCACCGCAAATATTTCAGGTCAAAGCTTTTCATGGAGAATGTTGCATTTGATAGAAGGCATGGGATGGAAATAATTCTTTCAAAAGATGTGAAGATTTAACTCCTACCATGGAATTTCAAGATGAGGTAGAGAGATGGAGTTTTCTTAGTGGTTAACAAACTCTAAGAGACATGAAGTGGATTTTTACTTGTTTCCAAATTTCTTGGCACATTTTGGAAGTATGTCTTGAGTGTTATAATGTGAATGAGGGATTGGAGAGTGTGATGCAATCCAAATCTAGCTTCCCAAGTGCCTAAACAGACAGTTAAGGGCACGAAAGGTTTTTTATCTAAGGTTAAGTGTTCTCCATGCTTTAACTATGGAACCCGACATTGAGTCTTATGCTGAAGAGAGCTGGAGATAAGGGCATGACATTGGTTATAAATTTGGCATTCTAAGTTGAAGTAAACTTGGCATTCCAATGCCAAATTAAAACAAACTCAAAATATAATGGCATGTAGAGAAAATAAAGAAGGTCATATTGGCGAGCATAAACAGAACAATAGAGTAGAACTGGGAATAAATCCTCATGGTGAAATAGAAGAGAATAATTAGTTCAAGCTAAATAAAAATAGTGGTATGAACAACACTTACACCAAGAATATAACTAAAGTAAAATCGATTATTAAACTCAAACTTAACAAATCAATTGAATATATAAGTTGTTCTAAATATATATAAATAACAACAATATTTGATCCAGGTGGATATGGGTGGCTACCCACCAATTCCACTTGGACCCTCACCATTGTTTCTTTCATTTTTTCAGTTTTCTTAATTGTAGCACAGTTTACTATTTTTCGAAGTTTTTCGGGTCCTGAACTTTTAGAGCTGTTTTAAGGCCCTAAACAACGTTTTTTGGGAAAAATGGGAGCAACATGGGTCCTTAGACCAATGTTTCTCTTCCCAAAGTTGTATTCCTTGGATAGATATTTCTAACGAGGTATTTTGCGCGTCAAATGGAGATCATATGCCAAAGTTACGGCCCTGGGAATTTAATGTACCATTTTATCCAAAACGGGGCCCATAATTTGGCACTTTGTCTCCTAGGGTTAGGTTTTTGGATGTTTAGGGTTTTCCATTATTTCTCAACAATAAATTGGAATTAGATCCTCATTGTAAGGTAGTTCAGAGGCATGTAGCTTCCACATCTCTTCTTAGAGATAAGCTACCATCACCCTAGCTAATATATTCCATTTTTGTTTGTAAGCATATTTCAATATTTTACAGTAATGAAATGAAGCATTATTTATGCTGCATCTCTGTATGTATGGTTATATCTATAATTTGTTGCATTCCTATTTAAATTTGGATCAGTGGTATCAAAGTGGTCTACTCTTTCTCTGTCTTTCTTTGCATGTCCCCAACGAGGTTGGGATGTAAGGAGTTAGGGCTTGAACTGGTAGAACCTTTGCAAGACCAGCCTCGCAAATCCAGATGGCCTTCCATGGTGGATGAAAAGAAATATGAGGGGGAAAGATATCATATCAAAATCTTGCTCGAAGAGGCCCTCGAGCGATAAAGAAATATGATGATGGAAAACTTTGCCCAAATCCTTCAGTGGCTACCTAGGGGCGACACATCTACTTCCAGTAGCTACTCTGGAAGTGCCACACCTTTTAAGGTACAAGTTGACTTTGACATTCCCATATTTGAGGTTTAGATAGATGCAGATTCCGTAGATAAATGGTTAAATCTATTAGAAGGGTATTTTTATGTTCATGATTTTTCTGGCCGAGAAAAGATTACTTTCGCTCTTCTTAAAGCTGCTCCCCAAGTCAAGGACTGGCGGGAACCTACTATGAGCAGAAGGATGAAATTACGGCCTCGCTGTTTTTAGCCGCACCCACTTGGAATTAATTTTAGGTTGCCATCAAGGAGTAGTACTACCCTGTCGGAAGCTAAGAATCAATACATAAAGTGGACCACGCTGCGACAGGGAAGGGACCAAGATGTGCCAAAGTTTACCAATATTTTCCATACCCTTTGAACAAAGTTGGGTATCAAGGATTTGGAGCAGCATTTGGTACTCAAATACTGTGGCTGCCTCCATAGATACATCCAGGATGAAATAGAATTCATGAACAGCTCCTCACTCGACACGACATACCGATATGCTGTCAAGATCGAGCAAAGTTTAAACAGAAGAAGCGAGACTTTGGATCCATGAATCCAAAGCAAGGGAAGGGTGTCCCCAAACCGTAAACAAAGGACAAAGCCAAGGTGAGGCGGCCCAAGACAACCTGCCAAATCTACAAGCAAAGAACAGTGTTGTGAAGCCAAAAAACGACACGGGAAAGTGGTGTGAGTTCCATAAGAGCTCCACTCACAACACAAGTGAGTGTCAGACCAAGCAGTCACTAGTGGCCAAGCTAAAGGTTCTAGAATCATATGCATGTTCCGGCTCTAAGTCAAAACCCGACAAGGGGAATGAAAAAGGGAAGCATGTTATTCATGTGGAGCCCAACTCCACCATTGTCACCATGAAGATCCAGAAGGAGGAACCTGAAGATCCAAAGGAAGAGGAGCACCTCTTCCACTCCTAGATGTGGGTAAAGGGATCCCCGCTACAGTTCATTGTTAACAATGAGAACCAAAAGAATCTCATTTTGGTAGAGGTCGTGAAGAGGTTGGGCTTACCGATCACATCACATCCACAACTGTACACCATTGGGTGGCTTCACCAAGGACGGGATCTTCATGTGAGCCAGCAGTGTTGCCTTCCATACAACATCAAGCCCTTCACAGATGAGGTATTGTGTAACGTTTCTCCCCTTGATGTTTGTGGTGTTATTATTAGGCCAACCATACTTGTGGAAATGCCATGTTGTGTATGAATCAACGCCTCATGTTGTTATTGTTACTTTGGGAAATAATTTGTACAGGATACCGAAGGTAGCACTGCCTATCGCCATCGCTTTGGTTACTGCAAAACAATGTAATAAGCTCATTTCCAAAACTGGGAAATTTGTTTTCATGATGATACACCCTCAAGGAAAGAAGAATATGGTGGCAACGACCTCTAGACAGGGCCCCTCCACATGACAACTATAGATGGACAAGGTCATGGAGGAGTACGAGGACATAATCACCTCCCCCGTAGGGGTTCCTCTACACTGTTAGGTCAAGCACCCCATCAATTTGACCCCAGGTGCACCGCTTCCCAATGGACTAATCTATCAACGCTCCATTCTAGAGAATGATCAAATGAAGAGGTAGACTCAGGAACTGCTGCAGAAAGGTCACATATGTCCGAGTTCATCACCCTGTGGGAGCCCGATCGTGTTGGTACAGAAGAATGATGGGACTTGGAGACTCTGTATTGACTATTGGGTGATAAACAAGATCACTGTTTGTAATAGGTACCCAATCCCACGGATTGATGACCTCCTGGACCAACTGAAGGGGGCCAAATATTTCGGCAAGATCGATTTGAAGTCAGGATATCACCAGGTACCAATCAAACCCTCTGATGTGTGGAAGACTGCCTTCAAAGCCAAGGAGGGCCTTTTCGAATGGTTGGTTATGCCTTTCAAGTTGACGAATGATCCTGCAAGCTTCATGAGGTTGATGGATGACATCTTGCAGCCATTCATTAACTCATTTGTAGTGGCATACTTGGATGACATCCTGATCTTCAGCCAGAGTTGGGAAGAGCACCTCCACCACATCTGACAAGTTCTCCAAACACTACAGCAACACAAGTTATGTGCCAATTTGGAGAAATCAACTTTTGGCATGACCCAGGTTTAGTATCTAGGATACATTATTGATGAACAGGGGGTGTATGTGGATCCATCCAAGATCCAAGTCATTCGGGATTGGCCAACTCCAACCACTCTAATAGAGCTCCACAGCTTTCTGGGTCTTGTCAACTTCTACTGCAGATCCTTGTTGGGATTTTCTCATATCACTTGGCCCTTGAGCCAAGTCACCAAGGGAGGAGAAAAAGAAAAGTTATTTTGGTCTGAATCTGAACAAAAGGTATTCACGGAGTTGAAACATCGCCTCTGCTCAGCACCAGTGCTCACATTACCAGACTTGCAACAACCATTTGAGGTCAAGATAGATGCCTCTGATTATGCTATTCGGGCAATCCTTACTCAACATGGGCATCTAGTGGCATATCACAGTGAGACACTTTTAGACACAGTCTGAAAGTATCCCACTTATGATAAAGAGATATATTCCATTGTGCAGGTCTGCCGACAATGGAAGAATTACATTTTGGGGAAGGAAACGGTCATCCACATAGACCACCAACCCCTGTAGTTCATATAGACCCAAGGGAAATTGTAGAATGATCACCACCAGAAGTGGTCCACATACCTACAACAATTCCATTTGAATATCAAGTATAAGAAGGGTAGCACCAATAATGTTGTGGATTGCCTCAGTCGACCACCAATCATGGCGCTAACCACCGTGCTCAACTTTTGTGGGCACGAGACTTCTGATTGGCCACTTCTCTATAAAAGCGACCCAGAATTCAGCCACACATACCAGACACCCTTGGAGGGTTAACATGTTCCATATTTTCACCTCCAATGTTAGAAAATTATATATTACAGAGCAATGGAACACATAAAATATTGCAGAAATATAAACACAAAAAATGCATAAAACAAGAGAGACATAGACATATGTGGTTCACCCAATTTGGGCTACATCCACCTTGAATATCTAGTCCTTCCTTTCTATT
>APFE030090302.1:82450-107741 GCA_000404065.3 Pinus taeda
GAGTGGAGGGGTGTACAAACTTCTTGGGGTATATATCCGGCTGAAACAAAGACCTCTAAACAATCATGCTCCATACTCAACATCCAGGATGCCATGTTATGCCACCTAGGTCACCTTTGTGTTCCTTCAAGCGAGCATGCCAAGATGATTTGGGAAGCACACTACAACCGGGTTTCTAAGCATTTTGGGGTCGAGAAAATGGTGGTGGTACTACAGAAGTATTTCTATTGGTCGAATCTTTGACAAGATGTCAGGAAGTACATCAGATCATGCACTACCTACGCCATTGCCAAACTGACCATCAAGAAGAAAGGCCTCTATACCTCACTGTCTACCCCTAGTTGACCTTGGGAATCCATCTTCATGGATTACATGTCGGGACTTCCTTCTACTAAGCATGGAAACGACTGTGTTTTTTTTTTCATTAACAGGTTCTTGAAGATGGCCATTATAGCAGCCTGTAAGAAGAATATCACAGTAGCAGCCACTGCTAAAATCTTCTTTGAATGAGTGTGTGTACACTTTGGGATCCCACAGTCTATCATCTCAGATCAAGATAGTAGGTTCCTCAGTACATTTTGGTCCAGTCTCTAGTCGATGATGGACACCAAACTCACTAAGTCCACAGCCTTCCATCCCCAAACTAATGGCCAGATAAAGGTTGTCAACAAGATGATCGTACACATTTTGTGCATGTACAACTCAAAGAATCAAATCACATGGGATGAGAGCCTCCCCTATGTTCAACATAGCTCTAACCGGGCTCTCCACAGATTGACTGGCCACAACCCGTTTCAGGTGGGTTTGGGATTCCAGCCACTATGTCCCATTGATGTCGCCATGCCATTTGCAGCTACTCAGGCAGATTCAGCTCATGTCCAGTCCGAAACCAATAACGCAAAAAACTTCATTGAACACATCCAACATATTCACCAACAGCTCCATGACATTCTAGATAAATCAAATGCCAATTACAAGAAGCGACATGATCAACATCGGGTGCCACACAAGTTTCAAATGGGCGATAACGTCCAGTTACATTTGCAAAAGGAATGCCTTACTGGAGCCTATTGGAAACTCAAACCACTCTGATATGGTCCTTACACCATTACCAAAGTTGTGGGAGACAATGCATTTGAGCTCAGCATTCCCCATTCCTTGGCCTGCACCTAGTGTTCAATGTGGACCGCCTTTGGCCATACTTTCCACCATTACTAGACACATCCGACATTGCAGAACAAATCACACACACAGAATTAAATCCAGATTGCATGGAAAAAGCTACAACTAATCAAATCATGGAAACACATATCAAGCACATTCTCCAGCAGAAGATCCAACTGTATTGAGTTGTCAAAGCAGGCCAACTCCTTCACTAGGGCAAGTGGCTCCCCAGGGACCAAGTTCAACAGAAGTTTCCTCATCTCATGGAGGAACTCAACGCAATGGGGACCATTTCTTCCTAAGGGGGGAGGAATGATCCAAGTGGATATTGGTGGCCACCCGCCAATTCCACTTGAACCCCCACCATTGTTTCTTTCCATTTTTCAGTTTCATTAATTGTAGCACAATTTATTATTTTTCGCAGTTTTTCGGGTCCTGAACTTCAAGAGTTGTTTATTCTATTCTGTTTGTAAGCATATTACAATATTTTACAATAATGAATTGAAGTATTACTTCTGCTGCATCTTTGTATGTATGGTTATATTTTTACTTTGGTGTGTTCCTGTTTAAATCCGAATCAATATTATAGTGAATGAAGGTGTAGAATCTAAATTAGATGCATCTAATAATTGAGCATATTGAGAGAGTAGTGAATGGGTCTTTTAGTGAGAGAATAGATTATTCATTATGAATGTATGAAAGAGAATCCTTTTTTATATAAATTTGAAAATTATATGAAAGAGGGATCAGAAGGGATGTGTAGGTAGGTTCTTGTACAACAGGAAGTTGGAGCTTCCTTTCAATTTGTGTTGATAAACAAGGAGTTGGTGCTTCCTTTAAATTAGCTCCTGACAAATCAACATTCCAAAAAATTGGTGCTTACTGAGAGAAAGAAGATTGAATCCTTTTGTAGGTTCTAGACTACACAAAATTTATCTAATTTGAAGTTGGAGTTTTATTTTACATCATAATCAAAAACAATTTTTGGTTCTCCTAGTTGGGTTTCCACATTAACATTATGTGTCCAAATTTTATTAGATTGGTATGTTATTGTTAATTATTGTTTTCTAATTATTTTTACTTTGAGTAAGGAATTTTTTAAATTGTTAAAATATTTATTCACCACCCCCCCCCCCCCCACCCCACACCCAACCTTATCAATATTTTCCTCGTTTCTAACAATTGGTAATCATATCAAGTTCCTTCAAGAAACAAATATAATAACTAGAAGTAAGATCAGGGGCAATGTCTAACTAGGATGAAGGTCACACCAAGAAGGAATCCTATGTTCATTGTAACAAACTATACAAACTGGAAAATAAGAATAAATTCTTAATTATAGCCTCTTGGTGCAGATGTTTGGGACACATTGTAAGATGGATATGAAAAGCCACGAGTTATAATTACTAGATATCATAAGCTTGAGTTCACCTATAATTCTAAGGAATTGAATGCAATTCTTTCTAGACTACCTGAATTAGAGTTGTTCAAAGTTATGGAGTTCACCACTACCAAGGAAATATGGGAAAAAATGAGTAGTTGTTATGAAGGGAGAAATAAAGTGAAGAAGGTTAAACTTCAAGGCCACAAAATGTAGTTTGAGTCCCTAAAGATGCATGACGATGAGGAAATAGTTAAATTATTCTTTTGATTGGATTAAGTAGTCAATACAACAAGAGGACTTGATGGAGAACTGGTTGACTTAGATGTAGTTCAAAAAATGCTAAGGTCACTCCCTGAAAGATTCAATCCCAAGGTGTCAACGATTGAGAAAATGACGGATCTCAACACTCTAACATTGGATCAATTGCTTGAAACATTGACTGCCTATGAAATGAGGATTGAAAATGGAAGAACTAAAATAAGGGAGGCAACCTTAAAAGTAGACAAAAATACCAAAAAAGATCAAGATGACTCTAGTTGTGAATCAAATGAAGAGGTGGAAAATTTGTCATAAAATTGAAGAGAGGATTAGGTAAATATAAAGGTAAGTTTCCTTTAAAATGTCTTAATTGTGGTAAATTAGGTCATTATTCTTCTGAGTTTCCACAAAACAAAAGCAAGAATTAACATGAATAAAAGGATAAGTATAGAAAAATACAGAAGGATAAGAATATTAAAAAGAATAGTTTATATACTCAATATGATAGTAGTTCCTCAAAAGATGAAGATGTACAATCCTCTGATGAGGAAAAATCTAAGGAGAGTATAAAGGATATCATGATCATGCCTTTAGACACTCTAGAAGAAAAACATGCCGAATTTGATGAAGAAGTAGCCAAAGTAGACTTGATGGGTGAACTAATTATGTGCTCTAGAAGAAATTCAAAGGCTAAGGAAAAAGAATCAGATGCAAAAATAGATTTTGGAAAAATTTGAAAAGGAAAAATGTAACCATGGAATTTTTGCGCCTCTTCTTGTAAAAATTGAGGAATGAAAATTGAAGATACTTTGCTGGATAAGATAAAAGAAAAAGACAAGGCATGTGAAAATAGAAAGGAGGTTGTCACTCTTAGAAAATAGTTAGACAAAAATAAGGCACAACTAATTCTAAATCAAAAATTTATGAAAGAGACTACAAAATTGGATTAAATTTAGAATGTTCAAATATCCCCTCTTATCAAGACATGTTTGGGCTATTAAAGAGAGTCAAGTTCAACAACACTTAAAGGAAAGGAACCCATCAACTTTGTTGAAGTGGTCAAGGGACTAGACTGTGGTACAAATAAAAAACCTGAGAAAAAATAGCAAGAGCAGCAAAGAACAAAGGAAGACATGAAGATAAAGATAAATCCAAATCAACAACAAGATAGCCAGAGAGTTAATCAAATAAATGGTGTTCCTCCAAGGAGAAGACAACAACAATATAGTAGGAAAATTGTTGTCGGGCATGAAAGTATTTTTCCTAGCTATTTCTTTACATGCACGAACAATGGGCATAAAGCTGCAACTTTTAGAGTAAATTTAAGATATAGGCAATTCAAAAATAAAAGAAAGATATTATATTAGTTAAATAATTGATTTTCCAAGATAAAGAGAAATATGCCCACGAACAACAATTTGTTTTCTCCATTAGCTGACATGCTAGAATGTTTAATTGTCATAACTATAGGCATAATGTGGTTGAATGTAGAATCAAAAGATTTATACCAGCTTCTAAGAACAAGTAAGAAAGAAGAAAACCTAAGTTCTGGCAGTAGAAAAATGAAGAAAGTAGTGGAAAATGTGGCATTGTGTTGTATGCACAAAATTAGGGCAGCCATTGGTATGTAGATAGTGGGTGTTCAAAGCATATGATAGGTGATAAGAATAAATTCCTATTACTAAAATAAGAAAACAAATGTAATGTCATTTTTGGAAATGATGTTCCAGGTAAAATCATGGAAAAAAGCATTATCAGTCTAGCAAATGGTGTTGAAAAGTAACTAGGTTCGATATTCATAATGACATGTGTAATTGTGATTTTATGTAATTAATGAAAAGAAGAAAAATAAAATTATTATTATGCCTGTCTCATTGATTTCATGAGAAAGGAATTTATTTTTAGTGATGGCTCCCATTGAGAGCCTTTAGAATCTGTCATAAAAATTAATTTGAGTCTATGTCATGTACGAAGTACCCTTCTTGGGTATATTGCATTTTATATGAGTCATTAGATAATAACCCTCCAAGGCCAAGCAAAGTATCCTCCTCATGTCAGCTTCAAAAAGAATAATGTAAATTCCCAAAGGACATGTCAGCTCACATACACTCATGCCGGCTCATATAGAGAGGCAAACAACTCTTTGTAAGTAGCCCAACCTCATTTCAGAAGGAATATTTCGATGAAGTTTTATGTGATGATCTGCGGTGGACAAAAGTGCGAGAAAGGGAGTTAGAAACCTCTAATAACTAGTGAAGTTAAGGATGGGGAGAGTGAGGTTCTTAGGGTACTTTGTGGGATTGTTTTAATGGCAGAAAACACATAACCATACTAGAAGTATGTTACAACCACAAGGACGAAAAGAAGTATGTTACTAGAAATTTGTTATAGCAGTAAGGATGAAGTTTGTTGTAGCAGTAGAGAGTTGAAGTGGAAGAAGGGAAAAATTTAATATATTGCAGCAGTGAAGTCTGAGGAGAGGAGAAGTTTGTTTTAGTAGTGGAGAATTACTCCTAGGGAGATGAAGTGGAATAAGGTCGAAATTCCAAAACAAGTCAAGGTTGTAGAAGATGTCGAGAAGGAGGAAGGAGCAGAAGGTTGACTATCGTTGACTAAGGATCTTGTGTCTTGGCCTTGGAGTGGCAAATAGGTCAAATTTCTTGGTCTTAATATTCATCAATTGGAATATCTATAAGAAGAATAATTTGTTCGAATTTTCCTCTCTCAGGGTGAGAGGTTTTGGACCTGACTAATAGCCTATATTTTGTGTCTCATGTCTCTTTATGGTTTATGCATTGGTAATTGTTTGATGAATATTAACACTAATAACCTAAGTAAAATAAGATCATAAAATAAAGAAGTAAAAAGAACTCACAAGCAGTTACTAATACAAGAGAAATCACATAATTACAACACCCTAGATTTCTCAACAAATGGAAGAGGTAAAGCGAAAAATGTTTTATTTGTTGAAGGTTTGAAACACAATTTGTTGAGTGTTTCTTAGATGCATGATCAAGGATGTGATTTTCTTTTCCATTCTAAAGGATGTGAAATTAAATCAACAGACACAAATGAAGTGGCAATTGAAGTTGTTGTAATAGACAGTAATGTTTATGTTCTAAGCAAAAAGCATGATAAATTTTGTTTTAGAAACTATGATGAAATTCTGTTGTGGCACAGAAGGCTAGGACACCTCAACTTCGACAATATTTTGAAGTTGAGAAAAAATCAAGTTGTAAGGAACTTTCCAAATATATATAAGCTATAAAATAAAATTTGCAAGTTGTACCATATTGGTAAGAAAATTCAAGTTCCTTTTAGGAGAAAATAAAACTTTTTCACCAAGTCGTTACAACTTGTCCACATGGACTTATGTGGTCCTGCAAGAACTTTGACTCCAAATGGTAAGCTATATTTTATGTTGGTTATTGATGATTACAACAAGTTGATTTGGGTGGAATTCTTAAGAGAAAATTCATAAGCTTTTTCAAAGTTTAAAGTCTTTAAAGTTAGGGCTAAAATTGAAATTGACTACAAAATAAAGTGTATAATATCTGACAATGGTGGAGAGTTTACCTCTAAATAATTTTACGACTACTGTAAGGAGCATGGAATAAAAGGAAAATTCACCATTGCAAAAACTCCACAACATAATGGTGCAGCTGAAAGAGCCAATAGGTCAGTATAGCAGTTGGAAAGAGCAATGATGGATGAGATAAGTATACCACATTAACGTTTTGGGCTACAGTTATTCATATAGTAGTAGTTATTTTGAATAAAGACCTCTTATGGACAAATAGTGACAAAATCCCCTAAAAAGTGTGGTATCAAAAGCCAACAATAGTCAAGTACTTCAAAGTCTTTGGCAACAAGTGCCACATTTCTTGATGTCAGAGCAGATGAAGGTATGTTTCTTGGGTATTCACATAACAAAAAGGGTTATTGGTGTTATAACAAAAACTAAAGGAAAATAGTTGACAACATTGATGTGAGAATGAATGAGTCTACTCCTGTCAAAGCCAAGCAGCCATCAAATATCAGCTCAATGGAACAGGCCAACCATGAAGATGGTGATTAACAATTTGAGGAAGAATTCAATGAAGATGCAAAAATTCCCCAACCAAAATATCCCTCAATATATGTTCAAAGGTGTCATCCTTCTAATTATAATGTAGGAGATTAGTATGCAAGAATGCAAACTAGAAGAAGAATGATGAATCCCCCTAATCAAGCACATATTGCTACGATGTCCATGGTTTAACCAAAATATTTTTCTTAGAATAGACAAGATGAAAAATGGATAAATTTATCAATGAAGAGTTAGATCAAATTGAGAAGAATCAAACTTGGGAATTGGTACCAATACCAGTAGACAAAAATTTCATTGGTACAAAATGGGTCTCGAGGAATAAATTAAATGAATATGGACAAGTGGTGAGGAATAAGGCCAAATTAGTATGCAAAGGTTATGCTCAAGTTGAAGGATTAGATTTTGATGAAACCTTTACTCATGTAGCCATATTAGATACTATCATATTGTTTTCAGCATTTTCCAGCCACAAAAAGTTAAATATATATCAAATGGATGTAAAATCATCCTTCTTGAACATTGAGATTGAAGAAGAAGTTTTCATTGAGAAACCTAAAGGTTTTCGACTATCAAGAAATTCTTACCATGTATGCACGTTGAAAAAGGAATTATATGGTCTTAAACACGCACCTAGGGCATGGTATTCCATATTAGATAAATATTTTCTATGGTGTTGACTCAAAAGAGGAGCAACAAACAACAACTTATATATGAAATTGGAAAAAGAAAATATTGTGATTGTTGTTTCTTATGTTGACGATAGTATTTTTGGTAGTGATGTAGATGAACTGTCAAAATTTTGTAGTTTATATGAAGGCTGAATTTGAAATATCCATGCTTGGAGAACTTTCATACTTCCTTGGTTTATAGATTACACAATCAGTAAAAGGAATATGAATCTCCCAAGGAAAGTACCTCAAAGAAGTACTCAAGAAATCTAGAATAGAAGAATTCCCACTTGTCACTACTCCAATGGTCACTAGATAAAAGCTAGGAAAAGATGATGATTCACCTGAGGTAGATCAAATAATGTATAGGTCAATAATTGGCAGCCTCTTACATTTAATAGCTACAAGACCAAATATTATGCAAGTTGTTGGTTTTGTTGGCATATTTCAATCAACCCCTAAACAAAGTCATCTCATAACAGCAAAAATAATATTCATATATTTGAGAGCTACAATGGAATATGGATTCTGGTATCCATGAGATAAAAACTTCTCATTAACAACATATACATATATAGATTGGGTAGTGTTGTGGCCAGCAACAACCCCCCTTCTTATTTATTTTTATTGCTAATATTAAATAAGTGGGGACCCTTATCGAAAATATTAAAAAAAAAAATTAGCATTTGTATTCCCTTTTTGAATAAATCTTACTATCATAAACTTAGGAAAATACCCGCAAAATCCAAAAAGACTTAAGCTTTATGATAAGTTCTCTCGAAAGTAAAGCGTCGCATCGCAAAGAAGGTAATGGATAACATCATATGAGTAAACTCCTAAGATTGCAAAATCGCGATGCGAGATCACACACTAATAAAACTCATCGCATCGTAGATTTCATATGCCTCAAGTATCACTTAAGGTGAAATACCTCAAGCCACTGATATGTGATAACGCGTCTCGCAAATCACATTTCGCTGAAACATATGTTAATAGACGATTGTCAAACACAATGGATTAGAAATATTGCGATCTACGATATTGCGAAGCAAATCACAAAATCGCTTTATCGTAGATCTGCAAGACTCGTCGTTAAAAAAAAGATAAAAAAAAATAAAAATTCTATAATCCGATGTCAAGTTATGTGCATTAATGTTAATTTAATGAGTTAGTTAATGATCATTAATGAAATAAGGTTTGGATCTGATCGAAAGGTCATTTCACGTAGGGTGATATATTTTATATGATTTCAGCATTTAAAGCTTTCCCGTCACCTTATTTCTTATCTTTAGTCTTTCCTTATTTGTAAATTGCAAGAGCAGAAAACAGAAGGGTATATGAAGCAGTGCTCAGAATATAATGGGAAAGAAGGGAAAAGCTCTAATTTCTGAAGATAGAGACATGACGCCCTTATGCACAGACACCACCTATAACAGGGACGTTGGCATCACTACTTGGGAAGGCATGTACAGTCTACTCGAGGAATAAAATCCCAGAGTAATGGAGGTTACAGTAATTGCAGACTCACAAGGGTCGTCTGAGGCATCAAATACAAAACTAGCATGTTCATTCTTGCACCAGATAGCAGTGAGACCCAAGATTCTTCCATACACGGATATGGTCAAATGGGTATTGGATAGTGCTGAGATAACAGATAGACAATTTAAGACTCGGAGCCAAGGACTCATTGGATCGTTCACTTCACAAGATTTAAGGCTTATATATCACCTACCAAAGCCACTGGTAACCTACAATAAATAGTTCATGGAGAAGCTAGCTAAAGAAAACAAAGATTTGGTGGAATGCACCAAGGACTGGTCAAGAAGGGAAGAACCACTAAAAAAGGATAAACACGGTATGTACAGTACTGGTTCTCTCTCTTCCCCATATTGCTTTGTTGCTGCTATGCTCTGTAGACTTTTTGGGAAGCTTGACATAAACAAATTTTTATCTGAATGGCTACCCTTATTAGATGTTGCCACTAATGCTATTATTGTGGATTGGCAGTCTGATGATTTAGCTACAACTATTTTGAACTACCGGTCCAAAAGAAATACTACTCAGAGGATTTACCCTTCCTTCTATTTAGGTGCTTATGTTATGGATTCAATCTATTATGTTTCCAAGTTTCCTTTAATGGGTTGGAAGTGGACTACTCAGGATCCCTTGCCCATTCATGTTTATCATAAGGAATTATGGGATTCCAACTTTATTCCATATTTTTACAAAATTTGTCATGGAGTCATGTTACCTCTGTACAGAATGTTGTATAATAAGGATGCTCCAAGATTTTCTCTTGAAGCGGAAGTTGATATTCTCCCTGTCGCAAGATGGTTTGGAGAAGATCTTTTCACCTATGTCAAAGTATTTGGAAGCCTTGCTTCCCCTCATTGCCTACCTTTATATGTCCCTGATAAATTATTGGCACGAGAGATTTCCTACCAGACCTACGGGGTGGGAGGTATGAACAAAGAACTGAAGGACAAGAAGAAGGCCATTTGGTCGCAATTTCCTATGGCCTGTGGGGCCTTTTCACTATTTGATTTAGGTCATGCATTCAAAGAAGTAGACAATATGCTATGTCTATGATTGTTCAAATTTCCAGGGAGACAATTCGATCCTTATGATATCATTAAGAATTTCAAAACTGTCGTTGAAATAAAAGTATTTTCCAGAGAATACAATCTTTTTTATGATACATTTCAGAAAAAAAGTACACTGAAGGAAGTTCTGCATTCGGCCCAAATACAATTTCCCCCAACATAATTTCATGAATTCAAATTGTACAGAGAAAGGATATTAGCTAACATCCCTTTGGATAAGTTATGCTTGGAACCAATAAGGGATCCAACTCCCAGTATCAATCTAAGTGGAAGTTCAGGCACAGAAAAGTCTAGATCTAAGTCTGGGAAAGAATCACCTGAATGCTCTAAAAGGTCTGAGAGTGACCATAATAAAAACAAAGGGTCAATAAGAGATATTTCCCAATCTAAAGAGTGCTCAGAACAACAAGTTTTGACTACTCCACAAGTAAATCTTCCACCTCTCATCATCCAGCCACCACCAGTAAGAATTGAACTGGATAAAGAATGGGAGACATTCAATGACTTAATTAATACTGAGGGGCAGAGCACAAAGACACCTAAGAGTAATGTACAGACAGTGAATGATATGGTCATTGAAACAATTAGCAATGCTCCAGAAATGGAACATATTCCCAATGCCCCATCTTCTGAAATCATGCTCAAAATAGAGGAAATTCCTCCTCTAGATGTATTTTATAGTCCACAGCATAAGGCAGTGGTAAGAAGGCAAAGAAAGAAAAGGAAATTGGAAAATGTGCTCTCACCTTAGACAAAGCAGTTAGATGTCCTTTAGCGAGATCCTACCACTGACCCTACCAAAAATCTCACTAAATTATCTCAGATCGCAGGAGCTTATGCTTCTGCGACCATTGATAAAGTGTCTGAGGTACAACAATTACTGAAGGAAAAAGAGGATCAAATACAGATTTTGCAGCAACAGCTACAGCAAGCCAATGCCAACAGCGAAGCAGAGAAAAAGCTAGAAAAATTACAACAAGATTTTCAACAGATGCAGCTGGGATACCAGAACAGTTTGTTCGGAAAAGAAAATCAGTTACAAGTTATGCAAGAGATGCATAAAGATGATCCCAAGCTTATAGAGTTTGTCACAGAAGCCATTTCCTTAAACGACCAACTCTTGCAGCAGTAAGAAACATCATGCCAAAGAATATCACAATGGAGCTCCTATTGCGAAATAAGCGACAAAATCACTAATCAAGTCATGGACTTGCGACATGATTACGATTTAATTGATAAAAGAGTTTCTGAGTATTTGGTTTGGCAGGAATCGGAGGAAGGAAAAAAGGTAGGTGCACCCATAATAAATGAAGCTCACAAAGAAATGATCTTTAATAAGTGGGATGCATAGATCAGAAAAGCAGAACAAGCAGCAGAAGAAGCAGCCACATCGGCAAACAATGTCACCGACTGTGTCAATGCAAACTTGCACAGATCAAATCTCATATCAAAGACCACTCTGGGATTTCTACCAAAAGCACAGCATCTACATACAAGCTGGAGACAAAAGGTTGAAGAAAGAGCAGAATCCTTCAAGATGTTAACCAAGTTGAATTGGGATTCTTACTGGAAGTACTTGGTTAAACCACACAGTCAATGCATGACTCTCAAATGCCTCACTAAGTCTGCTGAGAAGATAGCGCCAGCACTTGCCGATTTTGTTTTCGCATGGCAACTAAAGTCGGAGGTCAGCCAACCAACTCTCCTCAAGCTGATGTTGAATGCTTGCGACCACAGAGAACAGATACATAGACAGTTAATTGCCAAATTCAGTTTTAGTTTTAGTTTAGATTTATTTTTGCTTTAGATGAGGATGGTCATTTAAACCTCCTCTTATATTTTTGCAATAAACTATTTTTAGATTTAGCCAGTGGTATTTCAACCCTTCTCATGCATTTAGAGAAGGGTCCTGGAATTTGTCAAAAACATTTCCTCAGAACATACACTTTTGCACCCTCGGAGGAGGTTTTGATGAATGAATGGAATAAGATTTTTTGATATCTGTGTTTAAATCTGCTACTGAAATGCACTTTTGCACTCTTAGTAGATGTTGAATTAAGAAGAGATAAAACATTATTGTTGAAGCTCATGAGTAGAACTTGTTATCAATGGTACTTTTATCTCTTAATGATTTATGCTTATGTGTTAAGGTGATATTTATATTCAGTTATTTATATATGAATTCTTGAATGTTTGAGTTATCATTTGGCACTTCTGTACGGCGATGGCTATTCTATTTATGCTTAATATATGAGTGACTCATTATGTGATATCCTTTTCACAGTTGTTTCGGCTAACTTTTTATACGAAACGGTTCATCTTTATTGAATTATTTTCACATAGCGATTGAATGATCTTTATTACCAATTGCTGTAAGAAATTATTTTAGATCCCATAACTGAGAGATTAAATCCCAGGTTAGTTTTAGAATTAGATATTTCTATTCATTAGAATACAATTGCATGTTGTTAAATTAGATTCAGAATAAAAGCATTTTACTTAGGAATTATTAGAAAGGAAATATCAATTCTCAACACACACATACACAAATTGGGAAACTGGTCCCATTATCCCCAGTCGGACCCACCATCACAAACGGAAAAGGAGCTGCTTTCAAGGTCCGGACCGAGTGGGTATCCCCCTTATTATAGACTCGATTTTTGGGGCTTTAACATATTTGGCGCTAGAAGGAGGGCCCAAACTGTGAATGGCAAGTAAATCTAAATCTAAATACCATTCTGAGATTAAATCGCCCTCAAAATCTCCCCCGACTTCTCCATCGCATTTAGAATCTTTAAATCTTGAGTGAGAAAAGGATAAAACAATAACCACTGCCACAAACCCGAACATTTCAGAGAAATCTACTATTGAACCTCCTGAAGTTGAATCTTTGATCCATAAACTTCAGATATTTTCTATATCACCCCAAAAATATGAAATATCTCAAGGTAGTGTGATTCGCAATATAACCCTTCTCATCCTCTTACCAGATTGAACAGTGAAAACTTTGGTATTGAACCAACTAAATTACCTCTACCTAAAAGGAAAAGAGCAAGGAAATCACCTAAAGAGTCTGATAGTGAGATTCTTCCATCATAATCATCCATCTCAACCCCTCCACTATAAAGTCAACCATCCACCCCCCCACTTCAAATTATTGTCCAATAGAACATTGGAACTTCAACATCCCCATCACAATCATCTATAACTGCAATATCTTCATCTTCCCAACCGTAATGAACATCTTCTGTGCTTTCCTCTGTTAGTATTTCAACGATGGCCCAAACCCCGTGGAATAACCCAAGGGCGGTCTTAATGCCTGCGCCCTTGAGTCAAATACCGACCCATCCTGAAAAATGGCTACCCAAGTTTAATCCTAAAGCAGGCATGCTAGCAGAAGAAAACATAAACAACTTTATGTTATCTATAAATATCAATGGAGTTACTAATGAAGATGTTATTGTCTGGCTCTTTCCTTACACTTTGCAAGGAGCAGCCAGATCATGGTATTTTTCATTACCATCCAGATCTATCACTAGTTGGGATATCTTCCAAGAGAAATTCTTGACTAAGTTCAGTGATGACAGGTCTACTGCGACATTGATCAATGACTTGTCAAATATTAGGACTTAATCAAGGGAACCTATCAAATATTTTAACTCATGTTTCAATAAACTTTTGAATAAAATTTCTACCACTTCCAAGCCTAGTGAAGAAATTCGAAGTGAATGGTACATATCAGCTCTACCATCAAACATAACATTCTTCATTGATAGGGCTACCAAAAAAATTTTGGCTAAAAATTTAAAGAAAGCAATAACAGTAGAGAAATGTATCATAGCCTTAGAAAAAAAAATGCTATTGATGAACAAAAATCTAAGAAGGTCACTTTTAAAGAAGATCCCAAGAAAAAATAATCAAAAGACCCATTTGATTTAGAAGGATTGCAGAAAGTTTTGAAAACCATGTCTAACGAAATGGTTGACATTAAGAAACAAGTAGTAGATACTTCTTCAAAAAATCCTTACAGGCCTTATAGAAAAAATCCTTCAACTGATTCAAAGCCTCCCAATGCTATTACAAGTGCAGAATCAAAAGAAGAAGAAGAGGAAGTTTCTAACGAGGAGCCTACTGATGAAGAAGAAGTTGAAGAAGTACAGGGAATGTGGGATTTCATCCTCCCAAATGAGGAGGATCAAGAGGCATCACCAGTCAGTACCAGAAGTAGAAATCAACTTGATCCTCCACAACCTACTCCTAAACCAAAGAGCGCAAGCTCAATGTCTAAAGATAAAGTCGCAGGTAAGAAAATGTCACCCAAAGAGACTCAAACAAGACCAGTGCAATTCGATTCGCCAACTCCATATAAAAAATTGATTGTTTCTGATGAGATGGAGTATAATATCATAGAATACATGAAGAAGACTAGGGATAACATTACTTTTTATGAACTGATCAAGTTAAAACATCAACAAAAGCTACTTTTGAAAGAGTTACACGCAATACATGTTGAACCTCTGCATGTTGTTGTAATCTCGCAAGCTTCTCATGAGATGGGAAGACCTCCAACTAATGTGACTAATAAAGTTGATCCAAACAATATCGCTTTAATTCGAGGAAGGTCAAGATCTCATACTCCCCCATTTCTTCTTACTTATGAAGTTTTCAACAAAAAATTGCATAATTGTTTAGTGGATTCAGGAGCTTCATCTAATATCTTACCTAAATCAATATGTGCAAAGTTGAATGTCCAACCTCAAAAATCTGCAGTACGCATAGTTCAGCTGGACCGGTCGCAGGTTGAAGTGATCGGTGAACTAAATCAGGTTACCATATGGTTGTCATATAATCCTAAGGTATGTCAAGTTATTGATATTTTAGTTGCAGACATCTCATAATGTTATAGCCTAATTCTTAGTAGAGATTGGTCTGAAAAGCTTCATGGATACTTTGCAACCGATTAGTCGCATATGTGGCTCCCTTACAATGGTAAACCAAATCAAATAAAGGTTGAGCGAGAAAGACATCAAAAATACATAGTAACAGAATTGGAAGGGAAAATTGAACTTGTAGCATACAACAAAAATATAATTGGCAACTATTCTGTTGACTCTTTCTTAGGAAATTTTAATGCTCATACTTTGCCTTACTTAGAACATTCTGTTTTGTCTCAAGTAGAAAATTTTTCTCAAACAGATAGTTCTAAATGTGTTAATTTTATAAATAGTCCTGTAAATAAATCTTTATTTTGGAAGCTATTTTTTGACGGTTCTAAGTATAACGATGGAGCAGGAGTAGGATGCATATTAGTTAGTCCAGAGGGAAACAAAATTATGCTAACTTGTAGACTCGAGTTTGATTTCACCAATGACACTGCAGAATACAAGGCTTTAGTCCAAGGATTATACAAGGCAATCAGATTAGATATCAAGTATCTACAAGTCTTCAAATATTCTGAAATTGTTATTAGACAGGTATGCAATACTATACATTGTCTATCAGGTCATTTAAAGCATTATCAATCTTTAGTGCAACATCTGACTAAACATTTTATAGCATTCAATATTTCATCAATTCCCAGACTCCAAAATTCTAGTGCTGACCTCTTGGAAAACGTAGCTTCCAAGATTATTCCCTCATAATACTATAGCCCAGACAGATTCTCAATCAAATTGATCTTTATACCCTCGATTCCTGATAATATTACAAACTAGAGAATTTTCGACAATGATCCTGACATTGTAAGCTTCCTCACATCAGAGGGATCTTACACTAATTAGATAATTGATGAAGACCAACATGACAAATAGTTGCAACAAGATAGCACTAATAATGTTATACCAAAATCAGTAGTCAAGTTGGAAGACCTATATGATTTGAAAGACCAATTCAAAAGATCTACCAATTCAAAACTTCAAAGTTCAACTCTGAACTATGAATTAGTAAATCTAGGAACTGATACCAAGCCGCAGAATATCAATCTAGGTCTTGGCCTAGCCCCTAAAGAAAGATTAGCATATGTTTGTCTTCTGAAACCATACAAAAGTGTCTTTGCCTAGAACTATGATGACCTTAAGACTTATGACACTTCTATCATTCAACATACTATCCCAATGATAAACGATGAAAAACCTATCCAGAAAAAGCTGCGGAAGATCCATCCTAATCTGGAAAACCAGGTTAAGTCTAAGCTCAATAAATTATTGAAAGCCAAAATTATTTTTCCTGTTCAACATTCTATATGGGTTTCCAATTTGGTTCCCGTCAGAAAGAAAAACGGAGACATTAGAATTTGCATTGACTTTCAAAACCTTAACAAAGCCTGCCAAAAGGATAATTTTCCCCTGCCTCCCATGGAGCAAATATTGCAAGCAGAAGCAGGATCATAATTAATGTCCTTTTTGGATGGTTTCTCTGGCTACACCAATTTTTGGTCCATCCTGATGATCAATTAAAGACCACGTTCAGAACCAAATGGGGTACTTACGCATATCAAAAGATGCCTTTTGGTTTGATCAATGTTGGTGCCACATTTCAAAGGGTGATGGACATCGCATTTAAGGGATTAGTAAACAAATTGGTAGTAATCTACTTGCATGATATAATTGTATATTCTAAAAAACGTGGTAATCATCTCAGAGACTTAAAGCAGATCTTCCAACATTGCCAAAGGTATGGGATTTCACTTAATCCAAAAAAGTCCTTTTTTGCATTAAGTGAATGAAAACTTCTTAGATTTATAGTGTCAAAATCTAGAATCCATATTGATCCCAATAGAATCAAGGAGAATTCTGAAGTACCCTTGCCTCACAACAAGAAATACATGCAATCATTGTTAAGAGATTTGTTCCTGACTTCTCAAGGATCGTATCTCCCTTACAAGCAATGATTAAAAATAATTCAATCTTCAAATGGGGCCAAGAGGAATATGAAGCATTCAATTTTATTAAACAAGCGATTGTAAATGCCCCATCCTCAGCAACTCCAAATTTCTCCGATCCTTTCATTTTGCATACATTTTCCTTTGATAGATCATATGTTGTGATACTCACTCAAGTAAATCAAGACAAGGCGGAAGCTCCAATTGCCTTTTTCAATTCAAATCTACAAGGGGCCAAATTAAAGTATTCTGACATCGAGAAACAAGCTTGTGTTGTTTTCAAAGCTATCAAACACTTCAGACCCTTCCTACTTAAAACCCATACAAAAATCATAGTACCGTTTCCAGCGGTAAGAAATCTCTTAGTACAGAAAGACGTGGGTGAGAAAAGAGCAAATTGGGTTACTGCCTTACAAGAATACGACACTGAAATTAAACCAGTAAATATTGTAAAAGGTCAAGGCTTTTGCAAAATGTTGGCTACAGCATCGCTTATTTCCTAAATACCATCTTCAGAAGTACAAATGTATGAGGTAAGCCTAAACGATATCGAATCATTATATGCTGATATCATATTTTATCTAAAGAACGGAGATGCTCCTTCAAACCTAGATTATACAAAGAAAAGAGCCCTAAGATTGAAGGCTAAGCAATATCAACTCGTGAACGATGTACTTTTTAGGATGAATTATGATTATGTTCTCCTTCGATGTCTTGAGAAATCTAAAGCTGAAAAGGTGTTGCAGGAACTCCATGATGGACCAGCAGGTGGACATTATGTTGGAGATGCTACAACACATAAAATCTGGGTACTATTGGCCTACACTATTCAAATACGCACATAGCTATGTAAGAAAATGTCAAGTTTGTCAAACTACTGCTGGAAGACAAAAGAAACCATCGTTGCCTTTGAAACCAGTTAATATTGATCAACCCTTTGATCAATGGGGATTGGATATAATAGGTGAGATCGTTCCTCACTCTTCTAAACAGCATAGGTATATCCTTGCAGTTATAGATTATTTTACTAAATGAGTAGAATCAGTTCCTCTCAAGGCAGCTAATGTTGAACACATCATTGATTTCATAGATCAATTCATAATCACCAGGTTTGGTTTACCCTCTACTTTAATGTTTGATAATGCATCGTATTTTTCTTGCAATACTATGGCTAAATTTGCGCTCAAAAGAGGTTTTAAGCTTAAATACTCTTCCAATTATTACCCACAGGGGAATGGGTTAGCTAAATCAAGAAATAAAGGCTTGATCAGAATCATTAAGCGAACCATCGATCAAAATCATAAGACTTGGCACAAATATTTGATGTATGCTCTATGGGTAGACCGAATAACTCAGAAAACCTCCATTGGCACTTCTCCCTTTAATTTAGTTTATGGGAAATAATTGGTCCTTCCAACTCATCTAGTGATTCCCTCTTTGGCCTTAGTTCAATTTATTGATGAAACACCAACTTCATCCTTATAACTAAGGCAGCTGCAAATCCTTAAGATAGAAGAGTAACGAGAACAAGCTAAAATAACTCATGCTCATCATCAAGCATTAGTAAAGGCTTATTTTGATTCAAACATGGTATCCATAAAGGACTTTCAAATTGGAGATTTAGTTTTAAATAGAATAAGGCTCACGAAGAGAAAGGAAAACATATGAAATTCTAACGAATGTGGCTTGGCCCTTTCCGAATCGTGGAAATCATAGGTCCATCTACTTTTATGTTATAGGAAGAGAATCTTTACCTGTTAACGGGCAGATCCTCAAAAAATATTTTCCATAGAAAATCATTTTTCTATTTTTGTAAATTAGTTTTTTCTTTATCTTGATAATAAAACCAATTGTAAATGGTTACATTTGGAATTCATGAAAAAGACTAGTATTTCTTTTAGATTTTGTTTTTTCGCTTGTATAAATAGAACTGATTTGGAAAATTGGTCATTATTATTGAAAGATACAATCAAAGGCTATAAGCCTGAAAAAGATACTAGTTTCAACCTTGTAAATTTTGATAAAAAGCAACCTTTAGTGGGAATTTGTTTTATATCAGTCAAATGAAAAGCATCAATAACAAAAATGAAGATTCTCTGTAGAAAATATCTTTCCAAAAAACTCTACCATTGTCGTCCAGAAATATTCTTAAGGAACCAATGACTTCCTCCCTACCTAGAGAATTACGAGCTTCAAGGAATAATCCAGTGATACACTTTAAACTTGAAGAATAAGAGGTCTCATCATGAGCCGACTTATCATGATCATAGATATTATAGCTTTCTGACTTGGCCAAAACTACATACCACAATAGGGCAATGACTCAAGATTATTACAATCAAAAGACAAGGGGTCTCATCACGAGCCAACTTGTTCAGCAAAGTTATAAATCAAGTGAGTGGCACTGTCATAATTTGGCTATCAAACCAAGGCATTGTTCTTTAAGAATTAAAAGAAAATAAAAGCAATAAGTGTGAATATGGATTTCTCTTTGAAAATCGTATATTTCTCCAAGTAGGATATAGGATCATTGATGGGTAACAGGTAACCCTGTCGAGGCTATAAACGCCTGCTGGCAGCAGAGGCTCTACCTACGACAAATGAGTATATTTAAAACTGATTTACAGAGAAGACTTTTTTTTTATCTTTACAAACCAAGTAGTGGCTGATGTAAATACAATGACTAGCTCTAGGAAGTAAATAATAAAAGTTAACATAGAAGAAACAAACTATCATTAACAGCTGAAAGCACGACCTACTTTATCTTTCTACAATAAAGTTTGATTTTCCAAATAACCCTTCTGTTTTGGAAGTTTAGAAAATTCAAAAGAAAATCAGAGATAACTGGTTCTTCCAAGTGAATCGCCAATTGTTGTGGCCAGTAACAACCCCCCTTCTTATTTAGTTTTATTACTAATACTAAATAAGTGGGGACCCTTATCGAAAAAATAAAAAAATAAATTAGCATTTGTATTCCCTTTTTGCATAAATCTTATTATCATAAACTTAGGAAAATACTTCCAAAATCCAAAAAGACTTAAGTTTTATGATAAGCTCCCTCAAAAGTAAAGCATTGCATCGTAAAGAAGGTAATGGATAATATCATATGACTAAACTCCTAAGATTGCGAAATCGCAATGTGAGATCGCACACTAAAGAAACTCATCACATCATAGTTTTCATATGCCTCAAGTATCACTTAAGGTGAAATACCTCAAGCTGCCGATATGCGATAACGCGTCTCAAAAATCGCATTTCGCAGAAACATATGGTAATAGATGATTGTCAAACACAATGGATTAGCAATATTGCGATCTGCGATATTAGGATCTGCAATATTGTGAAGCAAATCGCAAAATCACAAAATCGCAGATCTGCAAGGCTCGTCGTTCAAAAAAAGTTTTTTCGTAATCCAATGCCAAGTTATGCGCATTAATGTTAATTTAATGAGTTAGTTGATGATCATTAATGAAATAAGGTTTAGATCTGATCGAAATGTCATTTCACATAGGGTGATATATTTTATATGATTTTGGCATTTAAAGCTTTCCCGTCACCTTATTTCTTATCATTACTCTTTCCTTATTTGTAAATTGTAGGAGCAGAAAACATAAAGGTATACGCAGTAGTGCTCAGAATATAATAGGAAAGAAGGAAAAAGATCTAATTTCTGAAGACAAAGACATGACACCCTTATACACAGACACCACCTGTAACGGAGACGTCAGCATCACTACTTGAGAAGGCATGTACAGTCTACTCGAGGAAGAAAATCCCAGAGTAATGGAGGTTACAGCAACTGCAAACTCACGCAGGTCGTCTAAGGCGTCAATTAGAGAACTAGCATGTTCATTCTTGCACCGGATAGCGGAGAGACCCAAGATTCTTCCATACACGGATATGGTCAAATGGGTATTGGATAGTGCTGAGATAACAAACAGACAGTTTAAGACTCAGAGCCAAGGACTCATTGGGTCATTCACTTCACAAGATTTAAGGCTCATGTATCACCTACCAGAGCCACAGGTAACCTACAACAAACAGTTCATGGAGAAGTTCACTAAAGAAAACGAAGATTTGGCGGAATACACCAAGGACTGGTCAAGAAGGGAAGAACCACTAAAAAAGGATAAACATGGTATGTATAGTATATTGCTTTGCTGCTGCTATGCTCTGTAGACTTTTTGGGAAGCCCGACGTCAAAAAAATTTTATCTGAATGGCTACCCTTATTAGATGCCACCACTAATGCTACTATTTTGGATTGGGCTAAGATATTGTCTGATAATTTAGCTACAACTATTTTTAGCTACCGGTCCAAAAGAAATACTACTCAAAGGATTTACCCTCCCTTCTATTTAGTAGCTTATGTTATGGATGCATATGTTATGTTTCCAAGTTTTCTTTAATGGGTTGGAAGTGGACTACTCAGGATCTCTTGCCCATTTATGTTTATCATAAGGAATTATGGGATTCCAAATTTATTCTGTATTTTTACAAAATTTGTCATGGAGTCATGTTACCTCTGTACAGAATGTTGTATAATAAGGACGCTCCAAGATTTTCTCCCAAAGTGGAAGTTGATATTCTCCTTGTCACAAGATGGTTTGGAGAAGAGATTTTCACCTATGTCAGAGTATTTGGAAGCCTTTCTTCCCCTCATGTCCTACCCTTATATGTCCCTGATAAATTATTGGCGTGAGAGATTGCCTACCAGACCTGCAGTGTGGGAGGTATGAGCAAAGAACTGAAGGACAAGAAGAAGGCCATTTGGCCGCAATTTCCTGTGGCCTGTGGGGCCTTTTCACTGTTTGATTTAGGTCATGCATTCAAAGAAGTAGACAATATTCTATATCTACGATTGTTCAAATTTCCAGGGAGACAATTCAATCCTTATGATATCATTAAGAATTTCACTATTGCCATCAAAATAAAAGTATTTTCTAAAGAAGATGATCTTTTTGATGATACATTTCAGCAGAAAAGTACACTGAAAGAATTTTTTCATTCGACCCAAATTCAATTTCCTCCAACAGAATTTCAAGAATTCAAATTGTACAGAGAAAGGAGATTAGCTAACATCCCTTTGGATAAGTTATGCTTGGAACCAATAAGGGAGCCAACTCCCAATACCAATCTAAGTGGAAGTTTAGGCACAGACAAGTCTAGATCTAAGTCTAGGAAAGAATCACCAGAATGCTCTAAAAGGTCCAAGAGTGACCATAATAAAAACGAAGGGTCAGTAAGAGATACTGCCCAATCTAAAGAGCACCCAGAACAACAGGTTTTGACTACTCCACAGGTAAATCTTACCCCTCTCATCATCCAGCCACTACCATTAAAAACTAAACTGGATAAAGAATGGGAGGCATTCAATGACTTAATTAATACTGAGGGGCAGAGCACAAAGACACCTAAGAGTAATGTACAGACAGTGAATGATATGGTCATTGAAACAATTAGAAATGCTCCAGAAATGGAACATATTCCCAATACCCCATCTTTTGAAATCATGCTCAAAATAGAGCAAATTCCTCCTCTAGATGTATTTATAGTTCACTGCATAAGGCAGTGGTAACAAGGAAAAGAAAGAAAAGGAAATTGGAAAACTTACTCTCACCTGAGGCAGAGCAGTTAGACGTCCTTTGGAAAGATCGTATCTCTGACCCTACCGAAAATCTCACTAAATTATCTCAGATAGCAGGAGCCTATGCTTCTGTGACCATTGACAAAGCGTGTGAGGTATAGCAATTACTGAAGGAAAAAAGAGGATCAAATACAGATTTTGTAGCAACATCTACAGCAAGCTAGTGCCAACATCGAAGCAGAGAAAAAGCTAGAAAAATTACAGCAATATTTTCAACAGATGCAGCTGGGATACCAGAATAGTTTGGTCGAAAAAGAAAATCAGTTACAGGTTATGCAAGAGATGCATAAAGATGATCCCAAGCTTATAGAGTTTGTCATAGAAGCCATTTTCATAAATGACCAACTCTTGCAGCAGCAAGAAACATTATGCTAAAGAATATCACAATGGAGCTCCTATTGCGAGATAAGCGACAAAATCACTAATCAAGTCA
Organism: Pinus taeda; assembly: GCA_000404065.3. Classification (NCBI taxonomy): domain Eukaryota; kingdom Viridiplantae; phylum Streptophyta; class Pinopsida; order Pinales; family Pinaceae; genus Pinus; species Pinus taeda. Next base: position 105,577 of record APFE030090302.1, read on the forward strand.
TGGACTTGCGACATGATTATGATTTAATTGATAAAAGAGTTTCTAAGTATTTGGTTTGGTAGGAATCAGAGGAAGGAAAAAAGGCAGGCGTACCCATAATCAATGAAGCCCATAAAGAAATGCTCTTTAATAAGTGGGATGCACAAATCAGGAAAGCAGAACAAGTAGCAAAAAATGCAGCCACAACGGCAAATAATGTCATCGACTATGTCAATGAAAAATTGCACAAAGAAAATCTCATATCAGAGACCACTCCGGGATTTTTACCAAATGCACATCATCTACAGACAAGTTGGAGACAAAAGGCCGAAGAAAGAGCAGAATCCATCAAGATGTTAACCAAGTTGAAATGGGATTCTTACTAGAAGTACTTGGTTAAACCACACAGTCAATGCATGACTCTCAAATGCCTCACTAACTTTGCCGAGAAGATACCACCAGCACTTTCCGATTCTATTTTCGCAAGGAAAATAAAGTCGGAAGTCGTCCAACCAACTCTCTTCAAGCCGATGCTAAATGCTTGTGACCACAGAGAACAGATACATAGATAGTTAATTGCTAGATTCAATTTTAGTTTTAGTTTTGATTTATTTTTTCCTTAGATGAGGACGGTCATTTAAACCTCCTCCTATATTTTTGCAATAAACTCTTTTTAGATTTAGCTAGTGGTATTCAACCCTTCTCATGCATTTAGAGAAGGGTCCTAAAATTTGTCAAAAACATTTCCTCAAAACATACACTTTTGCACCCTCGGAGGAGGTTTTGATGAATGAATGGAACAAGATTTATTGATATCTGTGTTTAAATCTGCTACTGAAATGCACTTTTGTACTCTTCGTAGATGTTGAATTAAGAAGAGATAAATCATTATTGTTGAAGCTCATCAGTAGAACTTGTTATTGATGGTACTTTTATCTCTTAAGGATTTCTGCTTATGTGTTAAGGTGATATTTATGTTCAGTTATTTATATATGAATGCTTGAATATTTGAGTTATCATTTGGTACTTCTGTACGGTGATGGCTATTCTATTAATGCTTAATATATGAGTGACTTATTATGCGATATGCTTTTCAAAATTGTTTCGGCTAACTTTTTATATGAAACGGTTCATCTTTATTGAATTATTTTCTCATAGCGATTGAATGATCTTTATTACCAATTGTTGTTAGAAATTATTTTAGATCGCATAACTGAGAGATTAAATCCTGGGTTAGTTTTAGAATTAGATATTTCTATTCATTAGATTATAATTGCATGTTGTTAAATTAGATTTAGAATAAAAGCATTTTACTTAGGAATTATTATAAAGGAAATATCAATTCTCAACACACACATATACAAATTGGAAATTGGTCCCATTATCCCCATTCGGACCCACCATCCCAAACGGAAGAGTTGATTTCAAGGTCTGGACCAGGTGGGTATCCCCCTTGCTGTAGACTCGATTTTTGGGGCTTCAGCAGGTAGAAAATGTAGATGATAGGAAAATCACAAGTAGAGGTGCTTACATTTTTAGAGAAATTATAATGGCTTGGTTGAGCAAGTAGAGTACATTGCAGCGGCATCTAGATGCACTCAGATTTTTTGGATGAAGAAAACCATGCAGGATATGAAGGTAACTTATACAAATCCTATTCCCATTATCTATGATAACACAAGTACTATCAACATATATAAAAGTCTTATTTAGGATTCAAATACCAAGCATATTCCCATAAATCTAAGTCAAATGGTTTAGGTTCTAGTTCGAGTTCGGCATGATTAGGTTCAGTTTGAGTTCAAATTTTTTGATGAGGTTTGAATGAAGTTTTCCATTAGGTTTTTCTATGTACATTTTCTATATGTATACATATATTAAGTTTAAAACAAAATATAGGATAAAATAGTAAAATATAAACATTAAAAAAAATTCTTTCATAAATATGAAAATTGTTGGGTTGTGTTATATTCTTTCCACATAGTTAACAGGGGGTTTGAGGGGTACCCATAAAAATTTTGGTTTTGGACCCTATGTTAGGTTGGGCGGACCCACCTATGGTTTTGTGCATGATTTTCTCACATGTTTTTTTGGTCGCGATGGTTTTTGGTCCATGGTTTTGGACGCGATGGTTTTTCGGTCCATGGTATTGGATGCTTCAGCATGTATAAATATGTATTGTAACA
>APFE030090302.1:111682-135963 GCA_000404065.3 Pinus taeda
CATGATTTTCGCACATGTTTTTTGGACGTGATGGTTTTCGGTCCATGGTATTGGATGCGATGGTTTTTTGGTCCATGGTATTGGACGTGATGGTTTTTGGGTCCATGGTATTGGATGCTTCGGCATGTATAAATATTTATTGTAACATTGAAAGGAATATAATGAAAATTCAAGCTGGTAGTCCTGGTTTTGGGATCCAGTGGGAAATCTCTGTGTAGATGTGTTTTATGTGTTATGCTCTCGCATTTTTATTTTTCATGTGATTTAGAATTCGTATGCAGGTAATTTCTGTACGGGGTTAAAACCTACAGAAATTAAAAGGGTATATTACAATATTGAGTTGTGACATGAGGTTATGAGTTTAGATCTATGGACTTGGTCAATGGCTATGACTTTTCGATGAGGTTCGTCGAACCTCAAAAAAATTTTAAGGTTCGCAAATATTCGAACCTCGAAGTTGAATTTTGATGAGCACTTTCTTACAGACGAGGTTGCAAATCAATTTGTTAACTGGAGTATATTCCCACAAAAGAACAGGTTGTTGATATCTTCACCAAACCCCTAACATGAGAAATTATTGAGTAATAAAGGAAGAGGTTAGGAGTAATTTCTCTCTCCTCTCTCAACTAGATATTCTCCACAAGAAAAGAAGTCAGTTGTCCAAATCAATACAGGGATAGTTGAATAATATAGATCAGCTAAGGGGGAGCTGACAAGTCCACATGAAAAAAATAATCACAGGGGGAGATTAGTTGCAAGGGGGGTACCTAATCTATTTTCCATTGATTTCAAGGGGGATATTAAACAAACATTGAATGAGGAAGAATCTAATGAGATGCTTTGTGGTTCTTGATAGGGGGAGAGAAGCTTCTCAAAAGCAAAGAGGGGGAATTAGTAAAATAGTAAACAAGGAAAAATAAGAAACATGGGTGGTGTTTATGATCAAATGATGGAGTTTTCATCAACAACCTAAAATTTTTGGTAGCAATGTTGCATCAATGCCAAAGGGGGGTATTTTTTAGCAAAGTTTTGTCATTGATGTTAAAGGAGTAGTCATAGATGCCAAAGGAGTTACCATTGTTATTATCCTTAATGTGTCTTTGGTGTTTTATTGATTTGAGGGCCTATCCTTGACTACAAGTGTTCAAACATATAAGCAAAGTGGTCATATGTATAGTCCTCTGAGATACATTTTCCAGCGGTGTATGGCACTCTGAAAATTTAGGGATTGGATGTTATGATAGTTTGAAGTTTAGCAGGGTTCCAGTGGCACATGGTTCCATATAGGTTGACAGAAGATGTGAGATGGGATTTTCCCCATAATCATATGCCCAAATTTTCAAATCCCACCATGGAGGTCACACAGAAAGGTTAGCGAGGGTTCATGTTTGAATGAATTACACAATAGATAGACTCTAAGGGATGGAAACTTTTCATTGCACAATACATAATGTAAATCTTGTGTCTTGGTCATTTTTTAATAACATTGAAAATTGTTACAAAACACAGTCTCTAGGACCTTTCTTCCTATAGGTGATACATGTAGGCAAGTTGACGTGTCCCAATGAATAGAGGACACATAGTAAGTGGCATAAGACATGGAAAGTGATTACATGACACACATCACACATGTTCCACATGGAATGTTGTTATAAGTGAAAAGTGGCATGTTGATTTGCCATTTTCAGGTACCCAAGTGGCCCTTTGCAGGGTAACACATGGCTGAAATATTAGCAAGATAGCATCGCAGGGTTGGCACATCATTATGTTGGGGAGGTCTCAGGTCAAATTTTTTCATGGAGAATGTCACAGTTGAAAGAAGGTGCAGGATAAAAATAATTCCATCAAAAGACATGAATATTTACATCTTGCAATGGAATTTCAAATTGAAGTATAGAGATGGAGTTTACCACAGTTGACGGACTCTAGGAGACAGGAAGTGGTCCATCACTTGTTTCCATATTTCCTGGCATGCTACAGAAATATGGCTTGATTGTTATAACGTGAACGAGTTGTTGGAGGGTGTGACATGATCCAAATTTGGCATTATGAGCACCTAAACAGACAATTAAGGGCATAGAATGTTTTTTATGTAAGTTTAAGTGCTCTCCACACTTTATCTATGGAACCCAACATTGAGTCTCATGATAAAAAGAGCTAGACATAAGGGCACCACTAGTTATAAATTTGTCCTTCTGGGTTGAAGTAAAATTGGTGTTCTAGCGCCAAAATTAAAACTGACTAGAAATAGAATTAGTGCAAAGAAAAAAGGTCAGATTGGTGATATTAAACAGAACAATATAGTTAAACTAAGAATAATTCCTCGTGGTGAAATATAAGAGAATGACTTGTTCAATTTTAATAAAACCAACAGTATGAACATTAGTTACTTCAAGAAAAGAGGTGACATAAAATTGATTGTTAAACCCAAAATTAACAAATCATTTTAATATAAAAGTTGCTCTAAATGTATATAAATAACAACAATATTGTAGTGAATGAAGGTGTAGAATTTGAATCTAAGGCATTTGAGAATTGAGTATTTTGAGAGAGAAATGAATGGGTGGTTTAGTGAGAAAGCAAAGAATTCATCTATGAATGTATGATAGAGTTTGAAAATAATATGAAAGAGGGATCAAAAGGGATATGCAAGTAGGTGCTTGAACAACAAGGAGTTGGAGCTTCCTTTAATTTGGCATCAATAAACATGGAGTTGGTGCTTCCTTTAGGTTGGTGCTTATAGAGAGAAAGAAGCTTGAAAACTTCTGTAGGTTGTAGCATACAAAAAATAGATGTAATTTGAAGTTGGAGCTTTATTTTTCATCATAATCAAAAATAATTTGTGGTTTACCCATTTAGGTTTCCACGTTAATATCTTGTGTCTAAATTTTATGAGATTGGTGTGATATTATTTATTACTGTGTTGCTAAGTATTTTTACTTTGAGCAAGGAATTTTGAAATTGTTAAATGACTGATTCACCAAACCCCCCCCCCCCCCCCCCCCCCGCCCGCGATATTTTCCTAGTTTCTAACAACAGCTATGAGAACAGGGCGTCATTCGATAAAGTACATCACCATGTGGGTCACCCATCATCATTGTTCCAAAGAAATATGGGACTTGGAAAATGGGTATAGATTATGGGACATTTAACAACATTATGCTCAATAATAGGTACCCCCTTCCCATAATAGATCATATTTTGGATCAATTGCAGCAAGAAAAATACTTTACCAAGTTGGAATTAAGGTCTAGATATCACTAGGTTCGAGTCAAAGAAGAAGGTACCTAGAATATTGTGTTCAAAACCAAGAAAGGTTTGCATGAGTGGTTAGTCATGTCATTTGACCTATGCAATTCACCAACTATGTTTATGTGGTTAATGAATTATGTATTGTGTGCTTTTATAGATTCATTTTTTATTTTCAAATAGGATGATATACCACCATACAATTATACCTAGGAGGATCACATCTCACATTTGATGTAGGTGTTTAAGAAATTAAATAAGCGTTGACTTCTAATCTCAATAAGTGTCGGTTTGAACAACGATCTTTGTTGTATCTTGGGTATGTGATAGGTGGAGGAGAGTGGAAGATAGATTCCGCCAATATGGAGGCCATCATAAAGAGGTCAGTGCTTACTAATGTTCTTTGGTTAGGAATTCCGTTGGGGACACGTAATACTTAAGGAAATTCATAGCCTTATTTTTAATAGTGGCAACACCACTCTATGCCATAATAGCAAGTGGAAAGAGTTTCCGGCGGGGAAATGGTTAGTAGAGCGCCTTTAAGGAGCTAAAGAAGAAGATTAGTCAAGCACTAGTTCTAGTATTACCAAACTTGCAACAACACTTCTAAGTGGATAAATATGTAAGTGGGTATATTATGGGAGTAGTCTTGATACAAGGAGGAAGGCTTGGATGCTACCATTCTGAAGTATTTCATGGGGAATTCATTATCTACCCTACCTATAAAAAATCACTCTATGTCATGGTGCAAGTTGTGAAGAAGTGGAAACACTAATTGATGGGAAAGGAAATAGTAATCACATAGATCACTAGCCACTATAGCACCTGTAGGCCCATAGTAAGCTACAGCATACCAAGCATTACAAGTGAATGGGGATTTTACAACAATTTCCTTTCATGATCAAGTATAATAAAGGCAGCACAAACAAGCTGGATGACATGTTTTCAAGGCCACCCACATCAAATATCATAGTTTTGGGTGACCATGATGTACATGGAGCCATTCACCCATCATGCATACAGAGAAGAATATTTAGAGGATGACGAATTCAGGGAGGTGTTTTAGCAATTATAGGGCTAGATTCATGTGCATGATGGTGACAGAACCATTGAATATCATCTCTATGGAAAGTTATCATTACAAGTTGGATAAGTTATGTGTTCCTAAAGGTGATAAATTATAGATGATTAGGGAGACTCACACCTCCAAGGTTGCAAATACATTTGGTGTAGGGAAAACAATGGCCAATTTTCATAGCTATGTGTATTGGCCCAATATGAAAGAACGAGTAGTTAGGTTCATAAGAGGATGCATGTTTCATTTTACTAGAAAGAATAGTAATATTAAATAGGGTATATATCATCCCTTACATGTACCCACTCATCCTTGAGAAATAATTTCCATGGAATTGGTGGGACATTAACCAACAACCATGAAGGAGCGTGACTACACATTCATGGTAGTTGACAAGTTCAACAAGGTGTGTGTTATGATGCCCTATAAAAATACCATCAGTGGGAAAGAAGAAATGAACTTATTCTATGGATAGGTTTAGATGCACTTTAGGATACCAAGGAGCACAATTCAGACAGGGACACAAGATTTCTTATTGCATTTTGGACTACATTGTAAGATAATGTGGACAAAAAGGTAAAGAGGTATACATCATTCAATCCACAGACAAATGGATAGACATAAGTAGTCAACAATACTTTGTTCCAACTTTTGAGGGGTTACAATCATAATCATTTGAATACCTCGGAAAGAAACATAGTATATATACAATAATATTATAACAAAGCATTATGCACTTCTACTATAAGTCCCCATTTGAAACGTGTTTTGTGTATTTTCCACCACCACCTTTTGATATTGCATATAATAAACAAGGAGGAGTGAGGGAGGATCTTATAGGAGATTCCTTGAGGGATGAAAAAAAATTTGAGAAGATTAGGAAGGTCCATATATAGGTACAAGGAACATTGCAAAAATCATAGGAGAAATATAAGGCCAAGAATGATCAACATAGAATAGAGAATCCCTTCAAGGTAGGAGACAGAGTATGGTAATAATTGAACAAGCATAGGCTAAAGGGTCCTAGTTAAAAAACAATGCTTTATGGTATGGTCCCTTTGAGATGATAGAAAAGGTGGTAGATAACACATATAGGCTTATTTAATCCCCATACATGAAGATTTACTAGGTTGTTAATGTAGAGAATCTAAAATTCTATGAGCATTCCATGCTAGATCAAGAAGAGGAATAGTTCCTACCTGTTGAAGCCTCAAAATTCATTGCGACAACATGGGGGGTAACCATCCAATTGGGGACTTGAATATCGTCCCTTATCCATTTGGGTTGGTGGTCCGACTATATTTATGGGACTATTTTCCCAATCTTTGAAAATATGGTAGGATGGGGTATGTGTTTGATTATCAAAGTTGATTTAGTAGATGAGGGTGGTTTCAACAAACAAAAAAAATCAAACTAACTATATTTACTATTTTCTGGGGCTTAAATCGATATTTATGCAATCTAGATAAATGACTACCTTGAATGATAATGAAGATTATTCATACAATAAGTATAAAACATTCGTAAAACAACTATTTCGATTAAATAGTTAATCGAAATGGTTAACTATAAAACCTGTCACATCAAATATCTAATAGAATGTTGCTTATCAAAATTAAAAAAGATGACAGCTCAGCTATAATTCAAAAGTGAAGGAATAACAAGTTGTATTAAAATATAATTGACAAGCAATGGACATATAAAAGAAACAGCTTAATCATTCATAAAATAATCAATATGCAATGATAAAAGTACCCGATGCGAGATGATTGATCCATAGACAATAAGGTTGCAATCCATGTGTTTTCTCCAAGATTGATCACAAAAAAACAGAAGTGCATTTCTTCACAAAATTTCTCAGCTAAACTTTCACAGACTGGATCTTCAAAATTAAAGAAAAACTTGAAAAAGTACAACAGTGTATGTTTTTTTTAAAGAGTCTCAAATAAAATTGTCAGACCCCTTTCTAAATACATGAAAGGGGTTTAAATGTCAAAAAATATTACAAAAATAGTTGAGCACTAAATTCTAATGAGTGAAACGATTATCCTTAAAATCAGTGCCAAAAATACAAAACTAAAATTGATTTAGAACTAAAAAATCTGATCATGATTGGTGTTGGCTCCTCATTTGTTTTGACTTCTCATAGATATCCATCATAGCCTAGACTCCTAGAGGCTACCTAATTCTTATCTTTACTTGCCCAGCATAAATATCTAATAGTGATTGCGTCATATGGATGATTGAATTGGTTAAACATCGTAGGGACATCTATTGACTATGCGGTTTTACCAAATATGCCCAATAAGCATCCCAATTCAAATTCAATAGTTGTCTGATCCGTTGTTCTTTTGCTGCAATAATTTCGTGCCAAATCAACTGCAAATCATCAATCTCGGGCATATTTCTTGGCAAACATCTTTGAATAAAACCTACAGACCAAATATTATCATTAATAGTTTCTATTATATTGTTTGATGTTTCTCTTGCACTTGAAACTACCCTTTCAGCCTGTCTTATTTGGATTTCCCAATCAGTGAAGAGAATATCCTTGTGAGAATTTTTTACTTTTGGAAATTCTTTTGTATTTCCCTTTAAATTATCTTGCCATGTGATCAAATTTGAAATTCTATCATCTATTTCTTCAAAATTGATTTTAGCATCATTGAATTAACCCACTAATGCATCAGCTTCTTGGCACAATGGACTAATCTCTATTAACTTCTTACAAAAGATTGATTGTTGCTTTGATAGCAATGAATTGATTTCTAAAGCTTCTTTGATGAATTCATCCACTTTTGGGCAATCCTTTATTTGATCTGTAGTAAATCGCAGCTGCGCGATTTCAGTATCTTTAGCATTTAATTCTACTTGGCTCTAAAGTCTTATGCTATCAAAACTCGATTGCATTTGTTCAAGCTGGGATTTAATATGTTCCTATGTATTCTCCTTTTCTTTTGTGAGTTGATATTCTAGCGACTTTATTCTTTCCTCTTTTTCTTTGATCAAATTTCTTCTTTTTCTTTTTCAATTGTTGCAGAAGCATAAGCTCCTACAAACTAAGATAATTTGGTCAAATTTTCAGATGAATCTATAGGTGTATCCTTCCAAACAAAATCCATTGGTTCATTGCCTGGTAGGCTAATAGCAGCATGGTCAATTTTTCTCTTTTTCCTTTTCCTCTTCATTACTACTCGATGTTTGGGACTATAAAAAATATCCAAAGGAGTAATTTCCTCCTCTTTCAAAACACTTTTTGAAGAAGGAAAAGTAGGAATTACTTTGATATCCTCTGAAGTAGTGAGGTCATTTTCTGAAGATTTCTTGGGATGTGTTGACAATGCTAGACCCGCCAACATTCAAGCGATCACCTTGGTATGAAGTCCCAACTAGACCAGACATCATTTGGTGTGGGAGTCCCATCCGGTATGATGGCCTGGTTTCCATTGTCTTAAGGATTTTCCTCAACTCTTGCTTGTCAGCACAGGAGAGTGGTTCGCTTTGTCTTCGAGAAGTGAGGTTCGCCTGCCTGGTGAGTGTAAGTGTAATTGTGTCAATGGTTCTTTCACTATGAGGGGAAAAAGGTGAAGGTGAGTTCTAGGTTGAAAGGGATCAGTCCCAACTCAGCTAAGAACACACAACACAAAGGACATACGTAGCTTTCGGTGGAGCAGCCCACTCGGATGTGGCAGTCACAACATATAAGGTAAGATAACATGTAAAACACTCACGGATCAATCCGAGATGAGTGCAACGGTTGTTACAGCAAGGTTCATGTGAAAGGTATGTCTGATGTCCAGCAAAGCAGTTGACACGGACAGGACAATATTAACAGCATATAAAACAGATTTCCATTAATAGATTATGAATTACAACAAATGAATCAGTTCATATGTAGAACACATGGTTAAAGCAACATGCATTAAATGTGTTAAAGATCAGCCTTACAGCAAATAAAATGCATGTGTGAAAACATGTTGGCCTATTGATTGGCTTCTGAATTAAGAGAAAGTTCCAAGACACATCGTTACACCATACATCACTAACCCCATCAACAAGACGTTGGAGCCATTACTTACTCCTCAAAGAAAATTTTACAAACTCTCTTGGCTATATGAGAGGATCTAAGGTGAAAAGTCCTTTCATGTACAAATGAGCGGGGTATTTATAGCCAAGGGTGAAACTGACCCTTATGGTTGTTCGAATACCCTCATGATTGTTCGACTTCCATGACTTTCCAACTTACATGACTCTATGTTCAACAAGTCGGTCTCTTGGACTTCCATGTTACATCACATTGATTGACAACAAGCCCATAGTAGATATGTGGGCAACATGACTCATGACTTGACATGAAATTGTCGGTACATTCGTGCTGCTGCTAGAGTGCATGTCGAGCTAGAGTGCTACTGAGTGATGGATGTCTTCATGGTGTACCATAGATTGACCTCTATATGGCGAAGTGCGCGAAGTCTTCGACGGTCCTTGGTTCACTTCATGAAGCTTTAGCATGTTGTTCCTTGCTTTCATGCTAGAAGGCTTGACAGGCTCACTTGTTCGCGAAGGTGCATGTTCGTCGCATTCATTCGCTTCACATGCTTCACTCATTCATTCATTGGTGAACCTGTCCATTTGCATGTGCTCCCTTCATTCATCTCGTTCATCGCCTTGACATGTTTTTTGGTGTACCCATACCTGCAGTCTCTCATGACGAGACGACATCAAATCCAAAACCTCCTAGTCTACCATGACACATGATCATTCGAATGCAAGTGACTGGGAGAAGCAACAGGATTGTGATGTCAAATGATGGATCCAGGAAACTACTGATGAAAACTACACAAGAGTCACTGAAAGGTGGAGATAGGAAATATGAGTCAACAGTGACAAACTGCAAGGTCTAGCTTAGCTGGGAGGAAAAATTGCACAATGTTTGGCAGGAACAGTTCAGGCTACTGGAAGGCCAAGAAGGCATGCTTTGTGCATTTTCCAGAATGGACAGTCAGCAGGGGACATATAGCCAAATTTGTGCACTTTTCCAAAGGAACGGGTCGGGCTGCATGAGGGGTCAGCAGGCAGGGATTGCACAATTTTTCTGGGGAACTGCTAGTTGGCTGCTGGGGTCACTGGAAGCCGAATCTGTGCAATTCCCAAAGGGAACTTCCAGTTGGCTTCTGGGGTCACAAGCAGACAGACTTTCGTAATTGCCAGAGGGAATTTTCAGTTGGCTGCTCAGTCACTGGCAGCAGAAATTATGCAATTCCTGGAGGGAACAGGTAGTCTGATGCTGGGAGCCGCTAGCTGGGAAAATTTCATTAAGGCCGAGAGGCTGACTTGCTGATCATCTCTGCACAATTTCAGGGCTGACCTGACTGATGGGAAGTGAGAAGCCTTCTCATGAGCACTATGCATTTTCTGAGATGAAATTCGGTCGACTGTCTGGGTGGCCAGCATGAGTGTTGATCAAATTGATTGCGAGCAGCACAGCTTGAAATAACTAGCTTGGTACATCTGTGTTGTTTTGTTTGACAGTCAATCGAGTCGAAAATAGGGTGATGGTTCAGCTCTCAGTGATGAGGTTGGTCGTCAGAACTTTAGCACAAATGACTAAATACGTGAACAGCCGAAAGATGCATAGATGATCATATAGACACACACTCGCATGACTTGACGATAAAACGACCAAACCATCCAAACATGCATGTTCAACATGACTGACTGATAGTGCAAGTGACGAGCGTGACACTCGTGATTAATCATTCATGATTGAGACGATGCTTGCGTGACACTGAATATGACTCCATGTGTGAGCACAACAGATGCCTTTGTCGCAAACACAACAAACACATATGAACCAAAGACTTTGAACATATCTAGAAAACGGTCACAAGCATGACTTAGACATCAACATGCAGAGACTTGAGTGAAATAAACAAGCAAGGTGAATGTAAAGACTCACACGAGCTCACAGAGTGAACCCGAGTGTGTGTAGTCATCAAGTGAAACTCTCCAAGGGAAGCTCCAAAATTGGTGCAGGCCAAAATTTTGGAGGGTGGTTATAGACACTACAACACTTGGTGACACACTAGTAGAACTCCAGCTTCCCTGTTTCAGTTCATTGCTAGCATAGGGCCTTGTTCTTTCAGGAAGTATTGAATTGCTATGTAGGTTACTTCAATTTCTCCACTTACCCCATGGACATACATGGTTCACCCTTTTCCAACTCAATCAAACACAATTAAAAGTTCATCTTAGATCTCAGTGTTTCAAATCTGAGAAGGGTAGTTTACTTCGCGAGTTGAAGATTTTCAGAGTATAATTTTTCATCTCTAGTGTTTCTCTGATGCCAACAGGCCTAGACAGTACCTCAGTGGAGTCACACAGGAACACATACATTGCTCCACTTTCAGCGAGCCTGGCCAGTACCATGGTGGAGTTGCATGCTTTACCTCTCTACGTAGGAAGCCTTTCTCTTCTTTCGCCTTTGTATTTTTTTTAAGATAACTGTGCATAGGAACTTATTTATTTTTGGGGTGGAAGAGGGATCCAGAATTATTGAGGGCAAAAGGGGTTGTTCCTTGAGAGAAGCATGTAAGGCCTCTGACATAGGTTTTCTCGTTTAGATTTTTTCCCTTCTCCGTTTCTACTAATTGGATTAGCTTCAACACACAGAGCAGAAGGATGAGTACATGCATGGGGCTTCCTAGTGTGGACACCGGTTCACGGTTGGGCCAAAACTTCCCTTACAGATGGTTCATATTTTCTATCAAGACTTCATCAGATGAAGGTTGCAACCAATGTTATGCTCTTAACCTGCAATACGATACCAGAATACCAAATATGCGAAGAAATATACCCAGAACATAGAACAATGAGAAATAACAACAAGTATTTTATTATTTAGAAAGCAATGTTCACTTGCCTCTTCGAGGGGGCAACCTCCAATATAGCTGAGCTCAATTAAAAATAAGACACGATGCTCCTCGAGGGGAGTCTCTATCCTTTATATAGGATTCATACATGCAATACCGTGGGGCAATACCATGGTTCTTATTAATACCATCTATCTAATACCATGGCCCATTTGCAACTAACTGTGGTCCCTTCATTAAATGCGGGTTAACCACTTACAATTATTAATATGGGCTTTATTAACTTTTTACTTAACTATAACTATGACTTGATCCTATTACATAAATAAGGGGGTTAGGATGGGAGCCTAACATGCCCTCCCCCATAAGAATAGCATTGTCCTCAAGGCTGAGGCTGTGGAAACTGCTGAAGAATAGTGGTTGATTCCCAGGTTGCATCTTCCGGAGAGGTGTCTTTTCACTTGATGAGGACTTCCTTGATCATGCGGCCACACAGGTGTCGTTATCGTGTGTCGAGAACCTGTTCAGGTTGGAGCTAGATTGACCCTTCTTCATCTAGTTCAGGTATACTAGTTTGAATTCTGCAATTGTTCCCAGTCACGTTCTTGAGGCATGAGACATGGAAGACTGGATGGATTTTTGCAGTGGGTGGAAAAGCTAGCTTGTAGGTAACTTCTCCAATGTGCTAAAGTACTTGATACAGTCCGTAGAATTTTGGAGATAGTTTTTGACAACCCTTGTCTTTGAGTGATGTTTGCTTATATGGTTGCAGCCTCAAAAATACCTGATCCCCTTATTGAAATTGGCATTCTGAGCGATGTTGATCTACCTGTTGCTTCATGCAGTTTTGAGCTTGATAAAGATTCTCTCTAAGGTGGGCCAGCATGGTTGTGCAGTTCTGTAGGAGTTGATCCACTACATGTACCTTCGAGCATCCCTTTATATAAGAAGTAGGGGAAGGAGGGAGTTGACCATAAACTACTTCACATGGAGTCATTCTGGTGGTGACATGATCGTTGGTGTTATACCACCATTCAGCTAGAGGTAACCACTGTACCCAGAGACGTTTCTTTTCTGAAGTGAAACACCTAAAGTAAGTCTCCAGACATTTGTTGACTGCTTCAATTTGACCATCAGTTTGTGGATGATAGGAAGTACTAAGTTGTAGTTGGGTACTTTGTAGCCGGAAGAGTTCCTGCCAAAAGTTACTAGTGAAGATTGGGTCATGATCAGACACAATGGAAGTGGGCATGCCATGCAATTTGAAGATCTGATCCATGAAATATTGAGCGACCAAAGTTGGTGTAAAAAGGTGGGGTAGGGTGCAAAAATGAGCATACTTAGAAAGTCTGTCCACAACCACCATGATGACTGAATTGTTTCCTGACTTTGGAAGACCCGTAATGAAATCCATAGAAACCTTCATCCAGATTGAGGTTGGGATGGGCAATGGCTATAATGTGCCTGGGGATTTGACTGCTTCTCCTTTGTGGTGCTGGTAGGCATCGCATTCAGCTACAAAAGTAAGAATTTCCTTTTTCATGCCTGTCCAAAAAAATTATCTTCGAGTGTGATCATACGTCTTCTGAAAGCCGGAATGTCCTGCAGTGGGAGATGAGTGCAACTCCACCAAAATGCGGCTTTTGAGGGTGGATGTTGGTGATATTATGACTCTATCCTTGTAGCGAAGAATCTCATCCTGCCACGAGTAGCCCGATGTGGAATTTGGATCCGCCTGCAATTAATTAATGAGTTGGGAGAGCCAAGGATGTGAAAACCATTCCTTGCGAGCCTCTTCAATCCATTCTGGAATGGGAAGGGAAATTGTGAGTAGGGTACTTTCCTCCTAAAATTGGCGAGATAATGCATCTGCTACAGTATTTTTGCACCCTTTCTTGTAAATTATCTCATAATCATATCCCAGCATTTTGGCAAGCCATTTATTTTGTTGTGGTGAGGATAGGCGTTGCTCCAAAAAATATTTAAGGCTTTGATGGTCTGTGTGGATTTGGAAACGTCACCCCAATAAGTATGGTCACCAGGTATCTACTGCATGTAAGATGGCCATCATCTCCTTCTCATAGGTAGATTGTCCCAGATTCTTCCCACTCAGTTGTTGGCTCGTGAGGTCCAAGGTTCGACCTTCCTACATTAGGACTGCCCCAATACCCATACCCGAAGCATCACATTCAATCACAAAAGATTTCATGAAGTCGGGTAGTGTTAAGACTGGAGTGGAACACATGGCATGTTTGAGAGATGTAAAGGCCTGTTGTGCTTCATCATTCCAGAGGAATGAATTTTTCTTGAGGACTTGAGTGAGGGGCCTAGCAATGCGACCATAATTGTGGACAAATTTGTGATAGTAGCCTATGAGACCCAAAAATCCTCTCAGGCTCTTCAAGGTCTTAGGTTGAGGCCAATCCTGCATTGACTGGATCTTTTTGGGGTCCACCCTGACACCTTCACGCCCCAAAATGTGGCCCAAACACTCAACTTCTTCCATGCCAAAAGAGCACTTGGACATCTTGATAAATAATTTATGCTTGCAGAGCAGTTGCAAGAGTAGATCTACATGCTGAAGATGTGTGGCCCAGGTGCAACTGTAGATGAGGATGTCATCAAAGAAAACAAGGACAAAATTTCTGAGATATGGTTTGAGAAGGTGGTTCATAAGGCTCTGAAAAGTGGATGGGGCATTACAAAGACCGAATGGCATGACTAGGAACTCATAATTGCCTTCATGAGTTTGGAAAGCAGTCTTTGGAATGTCTACTTCTTTTATGCGAATTTGGTGGTAGCCCGAGCGAAGGTCGAGCTTAGTAGAGAATTGAGCCCCATTTAGTTCATCCAACAAATCATCGACAACCGGGATGGGAATTTGTCTTTGATTGTCAACTTATTAAGGGCCCTAAAGTCTAGACACATACGCCATTCCCCATCTTGCTTGAGCACCATGACCAACAGCGATGAATAAGGACTGATGCTAGGATGAATGATGTCTGCTTCCAAGAGTTACTTGATTATTTTTTCTATTTTATTCTTTTGGGCGAACGGATATCTATATGGGCGCACATTTGGTGGTTGGGCCCCTAGGACTAAAGTAATGCTATGATCATGTTCCCCTCTCGAGGGTGCAAGCTCATGAGGCTTGTTAAAGACTGGCAGATGGTTGTTTAAGATTTGTTGCATCTCAAGATGGATATGAAGAGAATTGGGTTCGAAGACCTAGATGGCATTGAATTGAGCTATAACTCCATGGTGGCCCTTTTTCAGCATTTTTTCCATCCGATGTGAGCTGATGATAAAGGGAGCTCCCGCTTGGAGTCCGCAGAGGGTATGTGTGTGGTTGTTCTTCTTAAAGCTCATATATAACTCTTGGAAATCCATTGTGATTGGGCCAAGTGTGCACAGCCATTCAGCACCTAGGACAATTTCACACCCTCCCATGTGTATGGCAAATATGTGGGTCTTTAACTAATAATCCCTTATTTGAAGTTTGACATTTTCATAGCGGCCTTCACATTTCATTGTCCCCCCCATCAGCAATTTCGGCCTAGAAGTTAGAAAGTTCTTGGACAAAACAATGCATTGCTTCTGCAGATCTTTGATGGATAAAATTATGTGTACTTCCACTATCAATCAAGACTACCACTGGGCAATGCTTAATAAAACCTCTAATTTTGAGAGTTTGGCACGAAGAAATCCCTGCCAAAGCATGCAGTGAGATAACTGGTTCTTCAGGTACATTGTCCTGTTGGTTGTCCTCTTCTTCCTCCTCTAGTTCTTCAAGTGGTGGGGCTTCCTTGGATGAACTGTGATCAATAGCATCAATTTGAAAGAATTTGGGCTCCTTGCATTTGTGCATGGGGGAGTAATTCTCATCACAGTAGTAACATAATCCTTGCTTTCTTCTTTCCACCATTTCTACTGGTGACACTTTTTGAACCTTGAGTGTTTGGGTAGTGCTTTGAGCCTATGGGGGGTGACCCTTAGCGATAAAATTTGGGCGATTGGACTGGGCCGCTAATGCACGTTCAACTTCACAAGCTATCCTGCAAGCATGTAGCCATGAGCTAGGGTGGTGCAGTCGGACCTGGGCTTGTATGGCTTCTTTGAGACCACTGAAAAAACATTCCACGTAGAACTCATCGTGTAGACCTCTAGTGCGGAAAGCTAACGCTTCAAAGGCGGCAATGTATTCGTTCACTATTCCTGTATGTCGGAGCTTAGTGGGATGACCCAAAAAGTTAGATTCATGGTCAAAGTGATCCATAAGAGCTTTTTTAAATGTCTCCCAAGTCAAGGGCCTTCCATAGCAACGTTGATGCCATTGCCACCATTCCCATCTTTCATTGTCCAAGTACATGATACCCACACTAAGCTAAGTCGCATTATCCAGGATGTAATTCAGTATGAAATATTGCTCCATTTGTGCTATCCATGTGGCCGGGTGAGAGTCATCAAATTTATACATGTCCAGCTTGGGTGGTCACGGATGATATTGTTGGTGGGTGCCAAAGAGGTGAAGAGACTGGCTAGACTCACCCTCACTGTTTTCATTGCCAATATATGCCTCCTCGTGTACCTCCACGTTGCCCTTAGTGAGTGTTGCATTTAAGTTCTGCAGCTGCAACACGACCTCGTTCAATGTTGATTCAAGTTTGTCAATCGTCTCATTCGCCATAGCTTGAGCTCTAGTTTATTCCATGCACTGATCCAATGTACTTGAAATTTGGGACCGCCAGAATTTTTTGGCACTAAAAATTGAATGGTACCACCTTGCTTATTTTTTCGTCCTGATTCTTATGGGCTAAGTCACCAATAAGCTCCCCAGGGGAGGGGGGTCTCAAACCTTTTTTTTTTTTTACTCCGAATGGACTTTCACTCCTTTCTTAGGAATACTGTAGTAGCCAAATCCCAGAAATGTCAATGCTGCCAAAAGTCCTAAGAAAATCACGCCCAGGTATAGGAACCCACACAACTACTCAGATCTGGATGGAAAATCTGATGGATCTGAGAGATTTGAATGGCTGATCTAATAGATCTAAATGGCGGAATTGATCGCTGCTACAGATTTGATGGATCTAATAGATCTAAATGGTTGATGTAATAGATCTGAACGGTAGAACTGATTGATGCTGCTGCGACAAAACCCCACTTGCAAGATCTGATCTGGCAAAGGTTATGCGTGATCCATAGATAGAGAAGGGAACTATGGTCTCTACGAGTGTCAGGTGATTTAGATCGCAATATACATAAGGGTCTGACAGTAGTACTTGGCCCAATTTTTCAAGGCACTAACCAAGGAGGATCAACCATAACCTTAGCCGTACAACCCAACTACCCTATCGTACATGCGAGTAATCTCTCCGAGTGTTGTTCTCGGTGTACTGTAGCAGCAAGACGGTCAACGATTTATCTATGGCGAGGTTTCAAGGGGGCTAGGGGGCTTCTTATATACCCATAGGGTACTTGGAAGATAGTCCACACGCGATTTTGTCTAATGCACTACTACTCAAAGGGGTACCCACAGGGGTTACAAGGGAGTCCAACAAGCGTGACCACCTCTTGCATTTCCTGCATGCATGCCTCCCCAAATCTGCATGTTTATGCACTCAACGACAGATCCTGTGGTTTAAAGACACCAGAACACATCTCTAGCGAAAAAAAAAAAATAATAATAATAATAAATAAATCTAAAAATTGGCGATCCCACCGGCCCTGGAAAGCGCTCTGATACCACTTGTTATGCTCTTAACCTACAAGATGATACCAAAATACCAAATATGCGAAGAAATATATCCAGAACATAGAACAATGAGAAATAACATCAAGTATTTTATTATTCAGAAAGCAATGTTCACTTGCCTCTTCGAGGGGGCAACCTCCAATAGAGCTAAGCTCAATTACAAAATAAGACACGATGCTCCTCAAGGGGAGTCTCTATCCTTTATATAGGATTCATACATGAAATATCATGGGGAAATACCATGGCTCTTATTAATACCATTTATCTAATACCATGGCCCATTTGCAACTAACTGTGGTCCCTTCATTAAATGTGGGTTAACCACTTACAATTATTAATATGGGCTTTATTGACTCTTTACTTAACTATAACTATGACTCGATCCTATTACATAAATAAGGGGGTTAGGGTGGGACCCTAACAACCAATCATAGATAAAATGGACACAAGGCTAGCCAAGTGATGCAGTGTCACAAGTCTCTTCAAATTTCAGCCACATACACTATTCAAAAGCCAGAACGCAGTAGCTGGAAGCACTTATTTCCGGAAACAAAAATAGTAATATTTCAAACAAACAAAATGCACGTGAACAAAAATAGTAATCAAAATAAAGCAAAGAAAAAGCAAATATAATAAGCAAAACAAACCAAATGAAACAACAAGCAGCAAGAAAACTATGTACATGGCACGGGCACGGCCCGACCTATTGGAAATAATGCTTGAGGTCTTGGTCGTTGATGGGAAGGTTGGCAATCCTCCTATCGAGTCATCGCAAATGATATGTGTATGGGCCAAGCTTCTCATGAACTATGTACAAGCTAATCCATAGGGACTGGAACTTTGTATGGTTTCCTTTATCTTCATGGGGTTTATCCCATTTCATAACTAAGTCATCCACATCGAAGCTAGCTTTCCCTACAAACTTCTTATCGAACCACCTCTTGATACGGTTCTGGTGGAGTATGAATTTTTATTTTTCTTTCATGATTTCTTCTTGGAGCTTATGGAGAGCATCCATCCTACGTCGAACTAGCTGGCAAGGCTTGCCTTGGGATTCCTAGGAAAGCTGAAGACAAGGAAAGTAGATATTTTGAGGGAGGATCGCTTCTTTACCGTAGACCAAGAAGTATGGAAAGGTGTTTAGAGAGGGCTTAGGTGTTACACGATCAGCCCATAGTGCATTATTTAGGGCGGTATGCCAGTTGCGTTGTTCAGAGAAAATGCTCTTCTTGATTATATGGATGAGATTCTTATTTGTAGACTTTGCTAGACCATTTCCTTGTGGATAGTAATTCAGTGAATACTTTAACACAATACCATTTTATAATGCAAATTCATAGAGTTTCAAAGACAAAAAATAAGTTGCATTATCAAAAAAAAGTGATACTGGAACGCTGAAGTGTGAGATGATATTCTGTTGGAGGAAGCTGATGACCTCTTGGTCATTCATTTGTTTGAGAGGAACTACCTTTGTCCACCTCATAAAGTAGTCAATTTTTGTTATGATATAGAGGTGTTGCTTTGACAAATAAGAGAAAATTTCCCCAATAATGTCCAGGCCCCACTATTGAAATGGTTCAATCACCGCAATAGGGTGTAGTGGGGCTGTTGATTTTCATGTTCTACTGGTGCACCATTGACAGACTGGGACTTTGTGGGCATAGGCATGTGCATCCTTAAATAATGTGGGCCAACAAAAATTGGCTCACATAACCTTGTTTGCTATGGTATTCCTCGCAAAGTGACCCTTGGTGGTTTTGTCATGTAGATCTTGAAGTACCTTCTTTGATTCTTGTGCCTCTAGCAACCTGAGCAAAACTCTATTACTGTGCTTTCTATAAATCACTCCGTGCACCCACTGGTATGCTAAGGCTTTCAAGTGTAATGCCCTATTTTGTCTGATATAAAAGTGAGAGGGTATGGTTCCATGCTCAAGGTAACGGCGTATATCTTCGTGCCAAGAGATTATGTTTTTCGTGGGGGCTGCTCGCCTTATTTCGCACATTTCAATCTCCTGCTCCCAACTGGCAAGCTCTTCTTTGCTCTCTTGCACATGTACTACTTCAGTTGCAAGCCTACAAAGCCCATGTCCTTTGATCATGTGTACTGGCTTGATTTCAAGATCATATTCTTGCAAACCTGTCATACAGTTTGCACGTCATCCTCCCAGCTCTTGTGGTACCAGCAATGTATTCACTACTGGGTGGGGAACGAAGACAATGCACTGGTTTTTCAGCAAGTAGGGCCTGAAGTGTTTCACTGCCTTGTAAACTACATAAGCTTGTTTTTCAATGGTGGGGTAGTTAAGTTCCGGTCCTTGCATTCTTGCACTCACGAAAGAGATGGGACTTTCATCATTAGCTTCGTCTTTCTGAGTGAATACTGCAGCTAGCGAGTTGTCAGAAGTGAAGGTGTATGGCAGGAAATCCTTTTTGAAATCTGGGCTATACAGTGTGGGAACATTGCAATGGCTTGCTTAATCCAGGCAAATGCATGCTTTTCTTTCTTGCCCTGGGTGTACACTACATCTTTCTTGATCATGTCCTGCATGGGCTTGACTATTTGTGCATAATCTGAGATGAATTTTCGGAGGAAGTTTATCTTGCCCAAGAAGGACTGCATGGATTTCTTGTTGACCGGGTGAGGAATGCGTGTGATAGCTTGGACCCGGTTTGGATCCACCTTGATATCGCTCTTGGCAACAATGTGTCCAAGGAGGTTCCCCTCTGACATGGAAAATACGCTCTTTTTTGGGTTCAAGAAAATCCCATATCTTCGAACTTGCCCAAAATTTTTCTTACGATGGCGTATGTGGTCTTCTTATCTTCGGGAGAACATAGTCACATCATCGAGGTATACCACCATGCTTTTCCCAATGATTCCATGAAAGGTGATGTCCATAGCGCACTAAAATGTTGCGCCTACATTTACAAGCCCAAATGGCATATGTATATAAGCAAACGTACCCCACTTGGTACGGAAAGTAATTTTGAGTTTGTCAGGTTCTACTACTAGAACATAATTGTATCCTAAAAAACCATCAAGGAGAGAGAACATCTGTGCCCCAGATACTATTTGCAAGATATGGTCCATAGACGGCACAGGGTAATTATATTTGTCTGAGGCATGGTTAACATTCTGAAAGTCGACATACAAGCGATTTCCTCAGACTTCTTTCATACAGGCACAAGGTTAGAGACCCAAGTGGAATGATGAACTTTGTAAATGATTTGTGCATCCAACAATTTAGTAAGCTCTTTTTGTATGAGGGGCTCAAGCGACAGATGTACTTTTCTCAGCTTTTGCTGATATGGCTTGACCCCTTCCTTGTGTAGAAATTTCACCTGTAGAACAAACCGATATATGCAATGTCCTAAAGCATAATACTTGTTCTACTTCTACAAAACATTAAGCGGAAGCATAATCGAATTCATGAGCAACATCAAGTAGAAACATACATAACTGATCAAGAGAAATAATCACACATAACACAATAAATATCCAGGGGAAAGCACTAGCATAAAACCCCAACCATGTATTATCAATCAAGTGGAAATCCTCTTCACAATACAAAAAGAATTAGCTCTCAAGCTATTCAATTCTCAATGAACTATGAAGATATGAAGATATGTCTCATGAACCAACCAACCCTGTATATAAAGGCTTTACCTATGATCCAATTCCTATTTCCTTGCGTATTTTGCCTAGGAAATAATAGCAAAAGCATATTAATTCCAAACATACCAAGTTAAACAATGGTCCAACTACACAGTCCTTGAGGACACTAGTTCCTCAACCATGCAAAAACTACTTACTAGAAATAGTCAAGCATATGATAGTACATTTTCCCACATCTTATCTCAACTGGGTCTCTGATAGAACTGACATGCAATAGTTGTCCATGAGTGAATCCTCAGTTATCTAAAATAATAGTTGTCACATGCATGCAAGCATTAACAAACTATATTTTATTATTTTAACAACTTGTTAAAATAATCTAACTGGACTTGACTAAGTCAATTGATTCTCTCATTATAGAACTCATACTTATTCCCTCAATCAGTGGAGGAAAATTAAGGATAAAATTCCTCAATCAGTGGGACAACTCATGTGCATGCTCACAAAGACTTCAAATTCGAATTTCCTTAACTAATTAACTCAACTAAATTAATTAATTAATATTTCCAACTGCTGTTAAGACCAAAATTAATTTTACTTCCTATAGATAGACTAGGTACTGCTATAAATAGGAAGGGACCCATAAATGCTATTTTTAGAACTTTCTATTTTTAGCAGTTTCACCTCTCACCCAATGTGGCCAATGTCCTCACTAGCCAAACTACGATTTTTAGAGATGCTATTTTTAGCAGATCTATTTTTAGCACATTCTAAATTTAGCATTTCTTGTTTCACACTTTTCAACACTCCCTCTCAACAAGAAAGGCTTTCTCTCAAACCCGATCTTGTAACTCTCGAATGTTTTGCATGCAACACATCTACTCGGTCCACTTTCTCCAACAACACTTGGAACTAAAACACTCCCAACTGACCACTCTGTTGGGCTAGGAACATACTTTGATGTTGAAGCTCTACCTGTTGCTGACAAGTGCTCCCTCTCTGACATCTACGCTACTACAACATCTCCATGCATATCGCACCATTGCACACCTCTCTATGCCACCTAGCACTGTGCAAAACACTTGTGCCTCTCGCATTGTTGCAGCCTGCTAGCTCTTGGGATTCCCTACACTGTCGCTCTCTCTGTCACTCCATCCGCATTTGTCTCTACCCAATCAGTCAGTTCTTGCTACTCCACATCGGGGCTCCTATATCAAGGTCTCATCCAAGAGGTTAGGTACCTCAAGGATCCTGCCCCTCCTCCTTGGGAGGATCACTCTATATCACCCCACCTCCTACCTAGAGGTATGGTTGCATGTGATTTCTCAGCCCACCTGGCTTGAAGTTTCCCCCTAGTGGAGGTCTTTGCATGAGTAGATGTCTCTACTCGATCTCCTCTCAGCTTCCCTTGTTGTGGCTACTCCACAACCTCCTGAAGTTGCTGCACCAATAGTGGCTCCTCCACAATTGTCTAAGACTTCTTCTGGCACTGCATGTTGAGAGGTAATTTACTCTCCCTCTCAACCACCAAGTCTCTATCAGTTGCCTTGCTGCTCAAGGCTTTTCATGCATCTTGAACCTCAATAGCATACAATTTCTTGACCCATGAACCAATCTGCTTCACATGCCTAGTGATGATGTGTCTAAGGAAAACCTTTCCCTTACTAAAGACTACATCATAGCCTCTGTCTTCCAGCATCACGATCGACACCAAGTTTCTCTTTAGTCCTGATACATACTTGACATCGGTCAAGGTAAGGTGAGCTCCATGCTCCCTCTGAAAAATAACCATGCCTGCACCTGAGAAAATATACTTCTCATCATTACCCATCGCTATGAGTATCTGGAGATCTTTCTCCTCCAAAGTACTGAAAAAACTCTTATCGCTGGTCATGTAGAAAGAAGCTCCACTATCAAGAAACCAACCACTTCCCACTATGGATGAAACCATGCATTTGAAGAGTGTGAAATCCAACTCAAACTGTGAAGCAAGTGCCTCACCTTCAAATCCTTCCCCGAATCCCTTCTTGGATTTCCTCCGTGGACAATTTGCAGCATAACGGCCCACCTCATGACAACGAAAGCATCACACTTTCGATTTATCAACCTTCTTCCCATCATTGAAAGAACTAGATTTGGAAAGAGAAACATTCTCCTTCCCCTTCTTCGCCTTACTCACTAAGGAACAGTTCTCCTCATCATGCATGGATGAAGAACTGTCTCTGGTGCTCCGTCTAATCTCCTCCTGCATCAAATATGACCATAGTCGTTCCCAATCTGGCAATTTCTCCCTTCCATTCACCAATTCCTGGTAACTATGCCAACTCTTAGGAAGGCCAAGGAGTGCTAGACTCACCATATCCTCATCCGATGTCATGACCCCTACACTTGCAAGCTCATCCCTACATGTGATGAGCTTGGTCAAATACATAGAGATCATCTCATCCCTTTCATACTAGATCTTTCGAAGTTTGTCCTTCAGTGCCAGCTTCCTCTGATCACTGTTACTCTAATATAAATCTTTCAATGTTTTCCACATTGCATGTGGAGTCTCCTTCCCATGGAGGCTCGAGACAATGTGATCTCGCACTCCCTCCAAGAGAATTCTCCTATCTCTAGCCACACACTTCCTCCATCCCACCTTCTCAGTGTTGTCAGTAGGCTTAGGAATTTCTTGATCAATGAAATCCTTAAGGCAATTATCTTCCAAAACTGCCACCATGTGATCCTTCCAAGCTATATAGTTTGAGCTTCCATCAAGGGCATACTCAAGCCTCAAACCATAGAACACCATCAATGAAATAGATGTGATAAGAAATTGAGATCTATATCCCAAATAATAAACTTTGAATTTCTCCTGCTAGTATACTATTCTTGCTTGATCACCTAGGCTCTAATACCATGTAGAAATTTCACCTATAGAACAAACCAATATATGCAATGTCCTAAAGCATAATACTTGTTCTACTTCTACAAAACATTAAGTGGAAGCATAACCAAATTCATGAGCGACATCAAGTAGAAACATGCATAACTGATCAAGAGAAATAATCACACATAACAAGAGAAATATCTAAGGGAAAGCACTAGCATAAAACCCCAACCATGTATTATCAATCAAGTGGAAATCCTCTTCACAATACAAAAAGAATTAGTTCTCAAGCTATTCAGTTCACAATGAACCATGAAGATATGAAGATATGTCTCATGAACCAACCAAGCCCTATATTTAAAGTCTTTACCTATGGTCCAATTCCTATTTCCTTGCGTAGTTTGCTTAGGAAATAATAGCTAAAGCATATTAATTCCAAACATACCAAGTTAACCAATGGTTCAACTATGAAATCCTTGAGGACACTAGTTCCTCAACCATGCAAAAACTACTTACTAGAAATAGTCAAGCATCTAATAGTACATTGTCCCACATTTGATCTCAACTGGGTCTCTTACAGAACTAACATGCAATATTTATCCATGAGTGAATCCTCAGTTATCTAAAATAATAGTTGTCACATGCATGCAAGCATTAACAAACTATATTTTATTATTTTAACAACTTGTTAAAATAATCTAACTGGACTTGACTAAGTCAATTGATTCTCTCATTATAGAACTCATACTTATTCCCTCAATCAGTGGAGGAAATTAAGGATAAATTCCTCAATCAGTGGGACAACCCATGTGCATGCTCACAAAGACTTCAAATTCGAATTTC
>APFE030090303.1:0-10351 GCA_000404065.3 Pinus taeda
AACTGCATCGAAACACAAAGATACATTCATTTATTCCACGTTTCACCCTCACCGAACTCATATCATTTTAATTTTATGTTTCACTTTTTGTTCTTGACTTTCAATTGTTTACCTTGTTTTTCTTATGTAGTGCAATTTATTCTTTTAGTTTTCTTCTGGAGTAGATTATTTCTCTTTTATTTCACTTTTACGTGGGTTTGGTCTTGTAGTTTCCACTTTTACGTGGGTTTGGTCGTGTAGTTTCCATTGTATGGCTGATGTAAAATCTGATTGAGTACAACAAAGAAAAATATTTACCATGAACACAAAAACTTCGACTCACTAGTTTAAATCTATGTTTGTTTGAAAATTTCTTACGTTGGTATATTTAACCTGTGATCAACAAAGTTGTTTTTACATGAAGCAAGCAAAACAATCATTTAAATAAAGAAACAAATGGTTTGTAGCATTCTTTCTCGAATATTATCTATTCCTGCAATAACTCATCGCGAGGGGCATCCATTTCTTCTTGTCCCTATGACAACTTGCATACTACTGTCTCACAGTTAAAATTGTTTCTTAATAACCATATATTTCTAATCCATTTCTTCTTGTCCCTATGACAACTTGCATACTACTCTCTCACAGTTAAAATTGTTTCTTAATAACCATATATTTCTAATAGGTTTTGGTTTGCTATGTGAAAACCATTTTATGAAGTCACCAATGCTAACATACATCAATACAAATTTTTTCGCAAATCATTGTGGTACTTTACTCTAAATTGGTTCTCTCTCCTAGCATAATGAAAATAGAAAAAATAAACCAAAATAAATACTAGTAGGTGGGTCCCCATCTTAAGTTGGGGTTATAAGAAGTCAACAATCTCATGCATAAATATCCATGAGCGATTCACTATGAAACAATACCATGAAGCATGGGTTCATATTGGGGGATGTATATTGAGGAAAAAATAGCGTAATATATTGAACATATAATCGGGGGTAAAGGATTTTTATATTGGTAGATGAAGAAAATAGAGCTTAAAGTTAATGGAACAATATAAAGGGGTATAAAAAATTGTTACTGAAATAAAAGATACCTACAATATCTAGTTCAAGTAGAGGTTTTTTAAATTGGGAAGGTGTATTGGGTTCTTATTGGTAAGAGGTAAAATAATGTGATTTTTAAAGGTATTTTCCAATATGTAGTAAAATTAAGAGTATTATGACCCGGATGCGGGTGACTCAACTGAACTTTAATTTGCATGCTATGAAGCCACGCGAAGGCACTTGGGGGCAGGTGGCAAAGAATGAAATACGAATGGGTTCAAGTGCCGAGGTGACAGGTATTGAATGCTATTCAATACGATTGCAGAGAACAGGTACGCAGGCTGAGGAAGGAAAAGAAATAAACCAAGGCAGGATGAAGCATGGTCGAGAGAATTTCGATGGTGCTGAGGCGAACAGTCACTTAGACGGTGGTGCTGCGTATGATAGGCTTTGGCCTGAGCGTGACGGAGGAGGGAATTCAGGGTGGTTCGCCCTGCCACAAAGGGCGAAGCGACCACAGGAGAAGCCTCCCAGGAGCAATAGTTGGGGATTGACGATTAACACAAGGTTCCCCTCTCCGGCTTCGATTGAAACACTTCTGTCTGAGACATAGGTTTAGGGGAGACACAAGTTCATTATTGAGTTTTCTCTGAAGGATTTGGGGCAAAATTAGGCAGTGGGGCGACTCAGAGCAGGAGTCTACATTGCCACCAACGAGAATTCGGTCAATTCTCAGCACACGGGTCTTCCTTTGCTGTGGGGGAGTGTGACCAGTACACTGCCTATTCTGAAGATGCCGCCCCGATTCAGAGCGACTCCAAGAAGCGGCAGACATGCAGGCAACAGGGGAGGGACGGGGGACAGGGGCAGGTCGCCTCCACGAAGAGTTTCACCGCTATCCATGGCTTACCCCTCCACCCAAGCCTCGGAGGATTCGGAAACCTCGCTCAACAACTCAGTACAAAAAGCAAAATTTCGCTTTAAGAGCAGGTTACATAAACCAACAGTTACGGCTATGGTCACGGTGATTTTCTCGGAAGAAGAGGAAGAACAGGCCAGCTCTGAGAATTCAGAGGGGGAACGCTCTCCTACCCCTCTGGAAGACTCGATGCAGGAGGAGGATACTACTAGTGCGCATTCAGCTTCCACGGACCAGCCTCACTCCCCCAGGATTACGTCAGTCCAATGTCAGCTGGAGGATCACAGCATTAGCCAACAGCAGGCAAGAACGGAGGAGAAAGCTAAAGGAAGGGTGGAACCTCAGCAAGATGTAGCTCAGTTAGACCAAACGAAGAAGTGGCCGGACCATTTCTATCGTAATCGGTTGAAGCTCAAGCTCCCCCCAGGAGTTAAGCCCACGGATGTGCAAGATGGTCTCATGGTGGAATAGGTACCTGAATCGGACGAAACACCCGGATAAAGACCACATATCGTTGGAAGCTCCCAGGCAGGCCTCTGGTTTTTTGGGTTTAATGTCTGTTTTCTGTTTGTTCATCAAAACTCTTCGCACGGTGATATGCTAGTAATTTTATGTTGTTTTGTCAATTGTCCAGTTTAAGTATGACAGGTTCATGCATTTTGATTGCAAGTTTTGTATTTTTGTTCTGATTCACAAGTTGGATTATGTTGTAAGAGCAGTAAACAAGCTCAGTTTAGTAATGGTCTCTTGATAGAGAGATATTCATGCTCTCTCAGAGGGTAACGCTCTTTATAAAATATTCTTGTTTTTCCTTTTTTTAATTATATAGATCAGTCTTTTACCAGAAAAAAAAATAAATAAATAAAAAAAATAAAAATAAATAAAAAATTTAAAATATTAAAATAAAAAATAAAAATAGAAAATTAATTATTATATAATATGTCACAAACACACGTCATATATTAGAAGTCATTGAATAAATCTCCATGTCAATTTCACATAGGAACATGGATATTGATCATATTTAGAAACAATAAGAAATATTTTCTTATGACATTGACGTATGAAAATGCAAATGGAAGTGAAGTCTAAACATATTTTGAAAAAGTTAATATTATCCTAAACCCTCTCTGTGAATTCATAAAGTGATGAATGTTTAGCGGATAATGTTCATTAAATATTATTATATATGTTATGTATACAGATATGCTATGGGATTCTTTGTATTCAAAAGTGTTAAAATAAGTATTGAATAAAACCCGCCCTTTGTGAAAAATTCATTAACATGCTAACATTGCGGGCATGGATTATGAACAAGTCATAATTATGCCATGCAACATTCATTTATTCTATTAATCTTCGTGTTTATGATATGGTTTAAAAATTTACGATGCGGTAGCATTAGTGATGACGTAAATGATTGTTAATGAAACTATGGAATGCATATCACTTAACCCGTTCACAAAATCTGGGGCAATCAGATATATATATATATATATATTTTAAAAGAAGTTGTGCATAATCAACCGAGATTGGGCATATAGTTTCAATAAGAGTATAATATTTATGTGTTTTTTTAGGGCCAATTGGATTTCCTAGTCAATGTCCAAATTGTAAATTTGGCAAATAGTGATCACATATTATGCAGGGGTTGAGAATGCGGTTTGTTATTATTACATATGCTCCTGGGCACATTTATTAGCGATGTCTTATGGATATAATTGAAAAACTATATGGACTTAGACCCTCAAAATGTAGTGATAAAGTATAGAGTTTGTGGTAAAGCTCATCACGTCATCCCCTTCAATGTGGCGTCCTACGTGAACGTTCCTTCAAACGTCTAACATACATGTCGATTCAATAGCTCTTCCAATATGTGCATGTATGTTTGCTTGAAAAATTGGATTTCTAAGCTGGCCACTACACTTCCAATATTGTACTTCACTTTTATGATATGTTTAATAATTGAATTAATGCGATAGTTTCTCCAACTATTGAGCCAATATTGCAAGAATTTTCGGACATTTCAATCTAGTGAGGTTTGAGATTTCAATCTAGTGAGGTTTGAGAATTTTCGGACATTTCAATCTAGTGAGGTTAAACAGAGAGTTCTTCAAATTCTGGTCACTCAAAATTACTGTGAGATTTTATGTTCATCCCATTCTTGTTTTTCCCTTCTGGTTTTCTACATATTTCTAAGTGTAAACATGAAGTTTCTCATCCTTCCTACATACTCATGTATCGATGATGCAAAGGAATCACTTATTCAAGTCATCAACAGTCTGTCAATATTTCAAGGTCAATATATTTTCGTGTTGCCAACGCCATTGCGATAATCCTCATTGTTTGAAGAATGAAATAACATGCCCAGTTCACAACCTTCTCATTGTTTTGCACCTTACATTTATAATTCATGTACCGTACTCCAAATTCTAAGTCAGGGCTTATCAAATATTATTTATCATGTTTGCAATCAAGATTTTTCATACTATATCTCTGCGGGGATATTTGAAGAACCATAACATGACTGAACCATAAATATTTGATGTGTGAGCCCTTGAGACCTTGGGGTCTTGGGAAAAAAGAAAATTATCCAGGTAAAGGATACCAATAATGCTTGCCTCCTCATGCTGTTACCCTACCTTAATGCTTGCCTCATGATGTTACCCTACGTTCATCTGTTTTTAGATTATACATAATTCCCCAGCCATTAGATATTATCAATGAAGACAATCTTATTTTTCGATGCTTATAATTAAAATGTAATGTAGACCTATAACTAATGCTCTCTTTAATTGATCAGTAATAGTATTTGTAGTCATTTCGTATTTGTTTAACATTTAGTATAACAATTTTTTATTTATATATTTCCTTCTAAGGTTTAAATTAGTTATGATATTTATCTCAAAATATGTACAAAATCTAATGTTTGTTATAATCATGGTATTTGTTTTTAATTCCATGGTTGAAAATTGTTGAGATTTTAAGGTTTTTCAGAGTCATAATATTTTATCTTTATCATAGTTGTAAAATGTCAACATTTTAACTTTTTTTTTGTCATGATATTTATCTTTAATGCAATGATCAACTTATTGGATTTTTTAGTTTTTTCAGGAGTTGTGATATTTTATCTTTTATATATTGTTAAAACACATTGGAATTTTAATAATTTTTGGAGTCATAGTATTTTATTTTTAATGCCATTGCTTAAAAATGTTGGATATTTATCCAACATCAATGCCTTTTTATTTCAGGTTGTTTTTTCATGTTTATGCACAAAGATTTTAGCTTCTAACACTGTTGTTAAAAAAATGAAATTTTAACAACAAAAAAGTGTTAATGCATCATCAAGTCGCATGTGTTTTTGCATGTTTTTTTCACTAAGGAATTTGGTCTTCACTGCTATTTTTTAAAAATGTTGAAAATTTACCTCCCAAAAAATAATGTTGATGCAACATCAAGTTGTATGCGTTTTTTCATGTTTTTTACACAAAATAAATTGGTTTTTACTACTATGTTTAAGAAATGTTGAAAATTTACCCTGAAAAAGTAAGTGTTGATGCAACAACAACAATTTTTACTTCAGGCTATTTTGTCATTTTTTTTGGGGAACTTTTTTGCTAGAGTTCACACTTTGAGGTAATAGTTATCATTTGATCAGTAACTTTGTTTTTTTATTAATAGAACATATTTGTAAATCACATGATATGCAATAGTTTTGCAAGTTTCTTGTCAAACAAATTTGCATAATCAAAATTAAAGTGTTTGAGACCTGAGCTATGGAGACATTTTCATTCAATCCTCCATTCAATAAAGAAGCATTCACACCCATTTGATGAATTTTCCATCTATCTTGAGTTCCCAAGGTCAAGAGAATTCATCTGGTGGCCCATTTTGTCTTGGGGAAAAGTATCTTCATAATAGACTCCTTCTTCTTGTGCAAATCCTTTTTCCATGAGCCTCAAATTTTGAAGTGAACCATTTGATTTTTACATGTTCTTGTAGACAAATTTGTAGCCAATTATTTGTTCCAAATGGAGGGTCCACCTAATTCCTTGATCCATTAATTATGAGAGTATAATACTCCCTTTGTATTGATTATTTGAGTTCATCATGAGAAACAATTTATTTAAAATAAGGTTGAAAGTGAGTAACTAAATTCAATTTATGATGATATGAATCATCTATGCCATCTACATTGTTTGAATAATAATTATGTACATCACCTCCACTTGGTTACATGGAACTGTTGAAGGCTTGAAATACTCTGCCTATAACAATATAAGGGAGACCACCTGGTCTAGACCTTAAGCAAGTACTTTTCCGTTGAAAAAGTGGTGTCAATTGGTTTAACTAAGTCCAGTTACCTTCTTTCCATCTCTAATGGATTAAAATATGGCTTTTATATACCAACAGAGAAGAGATATCAGATCAACCCTCTTGTTGATCAGGTAAGAAAGTGATCCTTATGCTGATATGGAGCTCTACCAATCCACAACTAAGTTTGCCTCTTTTGGAAGAGGACTTCTAGAAATATAGAATTAAATCTAAATGAAAAATTATCATAAAATACAAGAAAAACGTAATAAATTCTAAGCCTATCTCAGTTAGGTAGATGTTTATCTAACCCAACCGAGAGCAAGATATATAAATGATTGGGATCTAAATATGTCTGGCTTATAATGAATATCACGCTAACGAAGTAGTTCAATTAACTAAAATCATAAATACCAAAACACATTCTATTCAAACACCTCGTAACCGATATAATCAATCAACAACATATAGGAAGTAGTTCACAAAATGATATTGATTGTTAAATTAGTAATTCAAATAATTAAACAATAATAGAAGGAAATAGTTCACGAAATATTATTGTTTGCTAAATCAGAATTAAAAGACAAATTTTTGAGCAAATAGTTACTCATAAATCAGCATTCCACTCACAAGAGTAGAGATAAATAGCAACATATTGTTGAGGCAAATTACGCACATTGACAATAGTGCACAAATATGAATAAAATGACACATTTATGTCATCATAAAATGAACCCAGTATTAAAATAATAGTATTATAAATACCAATTTGTTTAAACAGTTTTTTTGGCTCTGATCTCCAACAACCTTTTACAATGCTTGAACTTTTGTTGTTAAAATTAGACCTTCAATAGTGCAAGATCTGTTCTCCGTACATAATTCAGAATGCAAAAGAAAAATCCTTAATAATCCCCGGGTCTGAGATTTTCACTCCTCCCATATACACTTCTAAATCATCATTATAATAGTTCTTTTAATCATTCCAAAATTGCAGAGAAGAGAAGCCCCTAATACATTCTACTATCTATTATTTATAATATTTACAAAAAGAATTATCAATTAGAAAGTTGTTGAAGAGTAGTTCTGACCAATCAATTTTCATTAGACCATAATCTTATTCTTCTATTTCTGGAGCATTCTCATTCATTGAGATCCTTAATTTTACTACATATTGGAAAATACCTTTAAAAATCACATTATTTTACCTCTTACCAATAAGAACCCAATACACCTTCCCAATTTAAAAAACCTCTACTTGAACTAGATATTGTAGGTATCTTTTATTTCAGTAACAATTTTTTATACCCTTTTATATTGTTCCATTAACTTTAAGCTCTATTTTCTTCATCTACCAATATAAAAATCCTTTACCCCCGATTATATGTTCAATATATTACGCTATTTTTTCCTCAATATACATCCCCAAATATGAACCCATGCTTCATGGTATTGTTTCATAGTGAATCGCTCATGGATATTTATGCATGAGATTGTTGACTTCTTATAACCCCAACTTAAGATGGGGACCCACCTACTAGTATTTATTTTGGTTTATTTTTTCTATTTTCATTATGTTAGGAGAGAGAACCAATTTAGAGTAAAGTACCACAATGATTTGCGAAAATTTGTATTGATGTATGTTAGCATTGGTGACTTCATAAAATGGTTTTCACATAGCAAACCAAAACCTATTAGAAATATATGGTTATTAAGAAACAATTTTAACTGTGAGAGAGTAGTATGCAAGTTGTCATAGGGACAAGAAGAAATGGATTAGAAATATATGGTTATTAAGAAACAATTTTAACTGTGAGACAGTAGTATGCAAGTTGTCATAGGGACAAGAAGAAATGGATGCCCCTCGCGATGAGTTATTGCAGGAATAGATAATATTCGAGAAAGAATGCTACAAACCATTTGTTTCTTTATTTAAATGATTGTTTTGCTTGCTTCATGTAAAAACAACTTTGTTGATCACAGGTTAAATATACCAACGTAAGAAATTTTCAAAGAAACATAGATTTAAACTAGTGAGTGGAAGTTTTTGTGTTCATGGTAAATATTTTTCTTTGTTGTACTCAATCAGATTTTACATCAGCCATACAATGGAAACTACACGACCAAACCCACGTAAAAGTGGAAACTACAAGACCAAACCAACGTAAAAGTGAAATAAAAGAGAAATAATCTACTCCAGAAGAAAACTAAAAGAATAAATTGCACTACATAAGAAAAACAAGGTAAACAATTGAAAGTCAAGAACAAAAAGTGAAACATAAAATTAAAATGATATGAGTTCAGTGAGGGTGAAACGTGGAATAAATGAATGTATCTTTGTGTTTCGATGCAGTTCTAAAGGCTTGAAAAATATAAGGATAAGAATTCAAACTGGGTTGTATGTATGGAATATGGAAGTAACTAAGATCCAAAAAAATTGTTCGCCATCTTGTAAAAGATGTCATTGATCATGATAAATATCGGATATAGTGTTATCATTCCCATTCCTTATGATTTGAAATTAAGATTGATTTAGGAAGAAATGATTAAAAAGGGAAAATTTATCGCACTTTTAGTGATATCATGAAAAGTAATCTCATATTCATAAGGTACTTCCATATGATTTGTGTCATGAGAAAAAAAATAAGATTTTATCAATATCCCAAAACTATGTTTAGTATTAAGAAGAAGAGTAGAGGAAACCAATTTGGTGATCAAAGTCATTTGCATATAGGAATTAAAATATGGATCCCTTCTTATGTTATGACATAATATTTCCTCTTTTAGATTTACGACACATTCGTGTCCTTCCTCTTCTTGGATTAAAATTTCATGTTCTTGATCCAAAATATCATTATAAGGGAGGAAGAAAATAAGAATAAGAACAAAGAAGATGAAAATAAATAGAGTGATAAAGAAGAAAAGGAGGAGAAAGATTAAAATTATGAGCGAGATAATAAGGAAAGTAGAGAAGAGGGTGAGGAAAATCTTTGATGAGTTCCTTGGTTTCGCAAGAGTTTCAAATTCTCTTGTTGTCAGATAATCCCCTTCGCTTACATTGATTGAAAATTCATCATGATTAATGGAAGGGAAATAATTGAAGGATTGGGCATTCACAAAATATGCAAACTGAGTCCAGACATGAGAATTTTATTCTTTAACGAAAGTTGTATCCTTGACTTGGTCAAATTCATGATCATTAGAAGAAGCAATATTATCAGTCAGGCACGGGATAGAAAAATGGGATTCTATTATATTTTGAACATGAACATCCCAAGAAGTAAAGAGCTGCTAAAGGGAGAAGTTTCTGTCCTGCATGGTAACGAGGTTGTTGGAGCTTGTTAGAGGACTGTGTGGAGTTGAAAAGAGATCTTTAAGCAAGATAAAACGAGATAAGCTAGAATTTAACAACATGTCTGTATTTTCAGATATTTTTAATTCTGATGATGATATTTTTCTCATGTGGGCATTTGGCATTAACATGGGTAGTATGTTCGAGTGAGAAAAAATTTCATAAAAACAATGTGGTTCTGTTGATAACCACGAGAATCAAGAGGCACGGTCTGTTGTCCAAGATTCTGAGATTGAAGACACAGGAGTTGATCTTCAGGAAGGGTGTAAAAAGGAACAAAGTGTTGAATATCAATTAGATGAGCCACATGAAGTTGATTGCAAAAATGTGGCAGAAGAAGACAAATATAGAGATAATTTAAATTGTGATGATCTCAATAATATTTCTGTGTGAAAATGTTACATCAATGATTGACGAAGACATCTTAGCTGACATTCAGATGGTTGACACTAGAAATAGTGAGAGGGAGAATTCTCCTATCTAGCCTATCATAATCTTGAGAAGGGCGAGAAAAAGAATTCAAGCTTTCCATCACTCAGGAACAAATGAGGTGAGGATATATCACTACTTCATGGCAAGGAAAGTGAAGATGAAGCCTCAACTCAAATGAAAAAGTATGGATTCTCAAGCAAACTTTGTTACCAAGTTTTTGTCATGTTTTAATTGTAAGCCTAGTTGAGACTAGACCATGACGTGTATGTTATTGTTTAGTACCCTTTATCCATTAAGGGGGAG
>APFE030090316.1:0-28015 GCA_000404065.3 Pinus taeda
GCATATATGAATCAGAGTTTGGAAATGAAAAAGTTTTATTAATGTGATAATACTGATTCACCCCCCCTCTCAGTATTATTTCCAACAGCTAGGGCTACCGGAAACCTTTTCGCGTGAAACGAAAGGGGTTCCTCACTAGAACAGATGTTCCTAACAGAATAGAGCAGTCCTCTCGACTCGAAAGCAGTAAGAAATAGTAGATCTAGGAAACGACAGTCGGATGCAGTTGTACCAGCTTTAGATTTGGATCACCAACAGATGCGACCCTCAAATAGCTCTGATACCATGTAGGAATTTACAGGGTAATTTCCTCAGACAGAACACCAAAGGACACCGCTCACAAATAGATCACAGATCAATACACCTGTATTCTTGACGTGGTTAAAACCCTCAAAGAGGGAAACAGTCCAAGACTTGAGCCAACGTGGCCACTTCAGGCAATTATTAATAAAAGAATGAAAATTTACATAAGCTTCCCTCATGAACAGTTACCCTACAAGTGACCCTCCATTCTCTTTAAAAATAGATCATGGACCAATCAAGTGTTAAGCTATGGATCAAGTGTCGGTAATACCGAGGAGATAATGAACCGTCAGATCACTTCATGTCTAGAACATATCGTGACCGTCGGATTGTAAGTTACAAAAGTACATAGTAAAGAAACACACTTTACCTAACTCTACACGAGACCAATTTATACTTAACTATTTCCTATGTGTCAGAATATCCTAACAAGATGACAAGCTGAGTCCTCACATCTGTTTTGAATCTTTGCATAGCTATTATGACTAACTACAAAGTTTATCTTTCGGAGTGTATGTCTTATGGAAATGACTTTATTATCTTGAAGAAGCTCTCGGATAACTTGTCACATAAAACATATGATGGTGGAGGCTACGTAGCCTTGGTTAGGCGCGCGATCGGTGTTGTAGGCTCATGTGAAAGACATAAAATCTTTGAAGAATACATGACCTGTGCATTGTTCGTCTACATGCTTCGAGGGAACCCAATGCACTAGTGTGCCACGCTACCTGAAAAGTCTATTCATTCTCTTTCTCATATGGTCATAGAGATAGACCATGATTTCAATCACTTTAATCGTAAAGCACTCAACAAAGAAATTCTGGAATTACGAAAAACACCGGATGAGTCCGTTGAACAGTTTCACACGCTTTTGTAATATTGCATACCGATTTCTTGAAGATGAAATTGATTGGTAATTCTCGATGGAAGATTTGAGTATCTTCTTCACATATCCTAAAATCTGCAATTCTTGAAATCACTCGAACCCCACTCAGCATAGTTTGGTGATGGAGCTACGCAATCACTGGCAGGCACAGTTTCTGTCACAAGTGACTTTCCGCCTTGACCTCATCAAACAGTTCCACCACCACAAAGTGATGTGGGAGATTATGCACACACATCTGTTGAACTGTCACATCCTCCCACCCCACCTGCTCTTGATATCTGCTCATATTTGGCTTGCAAGCCTGTTGGTTGTCATGTGGATTCGTTCCCTCAACCTTCGTCCCCGTGTTCTATTGATCCTCCGGATTGTACTCTCTTATGATCTTCCATTCCAGACTCCACACTTATTGTGAACGAGGATCAAGATGTTGATGGAGTTGTTGTTGTGCAACCAACCTGTGCCATCATTCATGATGAGTTTGTGTGGGAATCTAAAGAAGAATCTACGGTGAAGGATGACTCTCTTCCATCCGTGCCTCACCCACTCTATCTTGACATCCCTTGTGATTCTGCCACTGTTGATTTCACCTAAGAAAACTCATTTTCAAATGTTTCTACTTCTGATCATTCACATGACACGTCAGATATCAGTCTGTCATTACATTGCGGAGAGGACACATCTTCCTCTAAAAATTCATTTAATCTATCATCTGTCATTTCTGAAAACACAAAGGGTGAACATCCTCGCTTCTCATCTACCCCTCTGCATGATTCATCAAATCACAAGGATGCTGATGAACATCCTAGATTTTCTGATCTTGGTTGTTTTGATCTCTCTACTTCTTCATCTGATCATGATGTTCATTCACTCGTTGTTAATCCATCTAAGCCATTGGTCTACGATGATATATTTGTTGACAAAGTGGAAACCCTGTAGATTGTCGAGGCACTTCAGCGTGAGATGATGGTTATGTCAGGCCCTCGCTCTCCTGAGTTTGGTTTTTCTTCTAATCAGGAAATTGTTGAAACATGCAAGGCTCCTCATCACTTTTTGCTTTGCATTCAAGATCAATCTAACACTCAGATTTCACTTCCTCCACTCGAACTACATAATCCCATCGCTCATGCATTGGAGGAATCTTACACAGCAAGCACACTTGCATAACGTAAGTGGTCTACCTTTCTCATGTTTGCTTGCATGTCACAATCAAGAGAATGCATACACTCAACATCTGTACGCAGTGTAGCACAACACCATGGCAATTCCACAGAGTGAATGTCATGCGCTTTCACTTAGTTTGTTCTGTGGACACTTGTAAGCTCGAAGTGTGTACGTCTTCATCGTTATATCATTCATTCTTTCTAGTTTGCGCAACTGTGATGTTCGTGAACCATGCCTTCACCAACATGGGTCGACCAATGTGCCTGTCGCTGCATTGGAAGTATCACTTCACGTGAGACGACCCATGCACTGTTAGCTTAGGAGTAGGAGTAGTTTTTGCTTTGATTTGTTTGCTTGCATGCATGTTTGCTTCTTTCTTTGTGTGTTTTCTTGCTTGCTTGTTTGTTTGCTTACTCGTTTTGCATACACATATGCTTCTGCTTCTTGCTTTGAATTTTGTTTTGTTTTCTTGTTTTCGTTCATAGGTTAGTTTCGCATGGATCGTGTGTGACTCTTGAAACAAGCTTGGGTAAAGTAAAAGAGGACTTATACAACTATTAACATTTGGTTATCTGTTGTCCACTCTCTCATGAAGAACTTGTTACTTTCAGTCCATGATACATCAATGGAAAATATGTATTATTTGAAGTGAACCTTGGTGAAAACACAACGCTTGCACGTGAACTAGTATCACCTACTCTAGTTGGTTGTTTTTGGGTTAATCCTTGTCAGCTTAGTCAAGTAGAGTAATGTGAGGGGGAAAACATCAACAAGAATGTCAGAGGTATATATAAACTACTTCTCTAAAGGATTAACCTCTTCTGCTCTCAATAAGTTGGGATCCCTCTTCCGCCTCTGAAATGAATAAGTGCTATGCATAGTTAGGAAAAATGAAAAATGAAAATGAACAAGGTGAAAGAAGAGAAAGGATTCTTGCATAGAGAGGTGATGCAAGTAACTCTGCTGGGGTACCAACTACGCTCGCTAGAAGCGAAGAGATGCTTGTGTTCCTGCGTGAATCTACCAGGGTACTATATAGGCCTACTGGCAGTGGAGCAACACCAGAGATGAAACTAAAACTTTGACGATCATATGACTTGTGCACCAATATACCCCTCATCCCTAATCGAAACAACTGTGTTGGATTGGCTTGGAATGTGTGTCGACCAACCAAGAGCCTGGAAGATGCTACATCTTACAATCAAGCAAGTGTGGAAACCAAGATGAGCAGAGAACTGAACAATACTTCTGGAGGTGTTAGACTTGCTTTTCATGAACAAGGTCCATTCAGAGAGCTGGAGTTATACTAGTGTGTCACCAAGTGTTGTATCGACTACAACCACCCACCAAAATTTTACCTTAGCTTTGTTATGGAGCCTCCCTACTAACCATCCTCATCTACATGTCTTGCACTTTCAAGTGCATCAACTTCAGTTGTTTCATAGAGTCTTCTTAGCTTGTGCATGCAAGTTTGTTCCACCTCCTTCACAAGCTGATTTCTGGACTTAGTGTCAGTTACTGGATGAGTAGCTCTCTCTAAGAATTGCGCAATTCTGGAGGGGAACTAGCCTATCCTCCAAAAATTGCGCAAAACCAGCTGGACACCCTACCGGGCTCTAGAATTGCGCAATTCTTCCTAACAATATTCCTATAAAAAATTGCGCAATTCAACCCAGGACAGTTTCTTAGCCCAGAAATTGCACAATCCCTCTGGGACAACCA
Source organism: Pinus taeda (assembly GCA_000404065.3). Classification (NCBI taxonomy): domain Eukaryota; kingdom Viridiplantae; phylum Streptophyta; class Pinopsida; order Pinales; family Pinaceae; genus Pinus; species Pinus taeda. Next base: position 4,073 of record APFE030090316.1, read on the forward strand.
ACCCAACAACTAGCAACAATTGCACAAATCTGTCAAGCAACCTTCTGGACCCAGAAATTGCGAAATGTAGTCAGACAGGCTTCCTTGAGAAAATTGTATAGTTTGACCTAGGACAGCTGCTCAGCCCAGAAATTGCGCAATCCTGGGAGACAGTCACCTGGTTCTCCCAGAAATTGTACAATCCCTCTGGGACAACCATCTCTGCTCAACCTAGAAACTATGTAGATTTTCATCCTAGGCCTGCAGACCGATGCATGTGCCTTCAAGTTGACCGGTTCCCTCCGAGTCCGAGAAAAACTTATTTGCATGCATGGACTGCTTTTACCAAGGCAGCATGCAAAGGCATCCCTTGATTCAGGGATCTATTTTTAGAAGATGGAGGTTACATGCAAGGATCATTTTAGAAACCTCCTGCCAAGTGTCACTTTTCCTATATTTGTGGCATGCGCATCACAACCTCGATTTTAAAAAAACTCATCAATCGGACGCTGCAGAGCTCATTCCTCACATTGACCTTGTAGCTTTGACATCCCACATTGCATCTAGGATTCGTTGACACATTCAACTTAATTGTTTTGGGGTAAGCTCGCTTTTCATGTCTTGCACGACATTTTTTTCACTTTTTGTGTTTCCCTTTGTGTGAGTGTTGTTTTCTTGATTTCAGTGAGCGCTTGCTATCTTTTTTTATGTATGTTAACTTGTTGAAGCATCGTTTCAATTTTCGTTCGCATCTCACTGCTGTCGCATGCATGACACTATTTTTGCACAAAAGGTCATCGTTGTAGTGAACGCTTAACACACATGCATGCTTTCCCATTTTCTGAATCCTACACTTGCTTTTTGCATGTATGATCATTCACTCTTGTTTGCACTCATCTCATCATGCATTCATATTTCTCATGTTTTTAGTCGCCCATCAACCGGTCTGGGTTGCCTTGGCCCGAACCATGCATTTCCTGGCCAGCACTACGCATTTTCAGAAGCGAAGGCTTTGCCTTCCCTCCAGAAATTGCACAAGTCTAGCCCAACACTAACCTCCAGGCTTGGATTGCGTAATTCTTGGAGGCAATGTCCTGCTAGCCCCAGAAATTGCGTAATGTAGTTTGTTGGTTGCATCTCGCTACTAACTAAAATTACGCATTGCAAAGTTTCAATCCTCAGTAGGCCAGGTTGGACTATGCATTGTGTAGTTCTAGCAGCAATTCAGCCTCCTAATAGCCCAGACTTTGCCTTGCGTAGTTTTGGTAGTCAATCTCCCAGCCTCCCAGTGAAAACTGCGCAATATTCACAAATAGTCACACAGGTTTGTTGCATGTTAGTCCTCTAGTTTGTTTTGGTTTTCGACTGATAGGTTTATTGTCATGAGTGTTGTTATGTCTCCAGGTATCATAGGTGTTCAGTTGCCTCTCAGCAACATAGGTACAATGGCTTCCAGGAGAGCACAGTCGAAGACATCGTTCAGAGCACACTTGGGGATGCAATCGATCAAGTGTCTATGAACTTGCCTATCTATGAAGACATCAAGTTGTTCATGGAAAAGGATACCAAGATGAAATGGAAACAATGTCACAACAAGAAGCATCATCAATAGCAACATAAGGTAGCACACCTGCACGTGAAGAGGAAGGTTGTTGACAACACAGAGGTGGATCAAAGCTGCGAGTTTAAAGCAAATCCACTTGTGACAAAAGAAGCTTTGGAGATTGAAGTTATGAGGTGATGGCGCGACATGAAGATAATGCAAAGGTAGAGAGAGAAACAGAGAAGGAGTTGCATGTGTTGAAGTGGCAACTCAAGGAAGAACAAGAGCTACATAGATGAGAGAATGAGTTATAGCAGGAACATATACAGCAGGGGATGCAACATGCACAGACGCATGAAACTGCGCCCACACAAGTTATAGATCCATCCCAACATCTGGCATGGAGCAGACAAGGTGAGTAGTGTTGTTAGTTCGCCACCATCGACCATCACAAGGATGTCAAAGAGTTGCTCTCACAAAAACGGTCCGAGTGTCAGTGATGTCTTGCATGGCTTGCTCAAGCCATTTTGTCTCACATGGGTACATGTGCAGATTGTATGTAACGTCTTGTCAAGTGGAAGTTCAAGTGTCGATAGTTCAATGTAACAGTCATAGAGTAGTTGAAGATTCATGAGGGTAGATGAACGGTCACAAAGGGGGATGTCAAGGGTCACCCCACCCTTTGCTATAAATAGTCCCTCATAACTCATTGTATAGGCTTTTAGTCAGCCAATCTTATGATAGGAGTATCTTAGATAAAGTTTGGATAGTATTATAATGAACCTTGGCTTCTCCACTGTGCAGATCTAGTATATCTCTTTGGAGGAGGAGGCGGCAGTGACTATAACGTTTTGCTGTCGGAACTAGTGGTTGGTCATGGTTTTATTGTATGACTAGAACTTTCACTTCTTAATAGAACAAAGCCAACACATTTCATGCATATGTCGTATTGCATTTTAGCTATCTTGTTTACTCTAAATGATATATGTATCTGTTTGCTTACGCATGCATGTATGGCTTTCCTATGTATGTATGTATGAATCTTATTGAAATGTGTTGTTGGTTTAACCATCACTTTGGATTGCTAGCTTACTTGCCTTCTAGTGTGTGATTCATCTTTGCTCACGTGTTCCCTTCTTAACTCCGTGCTTTCACAGGTTTCCAAGGGGCGCACTCACCTCACCCTCCATGTGTTAGAACCATTCATGCACCTTCCTTGACTTGTTGCATATGTCACACCCTTTCTACCAATAGGGACATCTTACTTGCCTCTATGTGCAACCACGGTCAACGGGATACTGCACGACCCACTGATGGGACTCCTACACCAAACGGTCTAAGGTCTAGTTGGGAATTCTTACCGGGGAAATCCCCTGACATGTTGGCGGTTCTAGCATTGTCAACACCATCCATTGAGTCCCCTCCTCCTATGTTAAAGCTAGACAAGGCTACCATCCCTTACTCAATCACTTAGGCTCCTTTTTCATACCCTCCACTTGGATTCACCTCACACTGAATGATCACTACTTTGACCCTCCCAAATACATTATTCCTATTTGGTACTCGCCCCTCATGATTTGTTGTTAAATGTTAGTTTTGTTGTGCTAATTTCAACTTCAGATTTAAAAACACTTGCTTATCAATTGCTTCATGTGCATAGGTTTCCTTATGGTGTTTGTGAATGAAAACAGGTAAATTTGTCAAGTTATATGTTAAGTTCATCAGAAAAATAGAATAAAAGTAAATTGTTAAACAAAAGCAATAAAATGTACAACAAACCATCAAAATTAACACTTAACATAGTGTTTTGATGAAGGAGTTCACCCCTCCTAGACTACATCTCCTTGGTCCAACTTCCATGGCTTGGGCCTCAATATTATCTCAATAATGGAAAAAGGTGCTATCTGCAGTGCTCTACTACTCTTGAAACCTGCTTCAATGTGCTCAAAACACCAAAATCAGCTAGGAACAACTTTTCCTGATCCCAATTTGATCGAATTTTGCCCAAGTTATGGTCAGAACAATTTCTCCTAGTAAAACTCCTCTAAAATTGGAGGAACTCTAGTTAATCTCGCTAAAAATGAATTTAGTGCCGAAATTGGAGGGACCGCTAAACATGCCGCCAAACTAAACTATGAGTTTAATTAACTTTAAGCGAATTTTAATTAATAACTAACCGTGATTAGCGCAAATCCACAGTTCTGCTAACCGTTAACCTTGGCAGCCTTGGTGGAAGACGTTACATGGATGGTATACCCGACGCGATTAGTTGCAAAAAGTTATGGTTTATGTTGCCACAATTTTATGGATAACCGTTAATCGTAGCCATTAGATGTTTATGGTGTGCTCACATGGGAGGGGGCTAGCCCATGGGTTGGCTCCCTCCTAACCCACAAACCTCAAACTGTTACACCATAACTATGTGTTGAATCCGTTAGATAATAATTCACACAGCGCAGGTAAAACAGTGGAACATGGAGTTTATTCGGGCGAGGTCACAAGTTCGACTCCACCGATCTACCCAAAAATTTTGGTGAAGTGCGCCATTGAAAGGGTCCTTTGGGGAGGGACATGTGGTGGCCTCTGGGCTTGCCACTTGTCCCCTCCTCATTGGTCCATTCCTGAACCAATAAAAATAAGCCACATCACCACACCTACAAACCAATAAAAAACATGACACTTGGTGAGTTCTGATAGGCTGTTGAACTCCTTTGACCCTTCCCAGTCACCTGCCACGTCAGGAGTATGGACTGCTAACTGTGCAATGAATGTACCTTTTTTTGTTGCAAAATTCCATTGTTTAACAAAGCAGACAGAACATGATATCTTCCTCATACAAACTCGATTTTGAGTGAAACAAGTTGCGTTGGGATCATTTCTCCCACACAGACGCGGTAGTTTAGGTTTCAAGCGATTCCGATAATTTTTTATTTTTGAGCTAAATAATAAGCACCTGATCATTCCTCTCCACTAGAAGCCTTTTGGATCTAAAGATATACTATTAATTGTTCAACAGGTGAGGGTAAAACTCCCTCACCTTCTTGATCTGCAACCATTTGGCTTTAGAAGGTTTTTGTCCCTTGAGTCCCACTCTAAGGTATTCAACATTCCCTCTCTTTGAAGTTCTGGTTCTTCCATCAAGTATGAGATCTTGCTGAAGTTCATCAAGATATTCCAGCAAGAAATCATCTATTGATGGTAGTTGAACGTGCTCTCCTTGATCATCAATCAAAGGGGACTCAAACAATCTCAAATTCTCAACATTAACAACATAGTATATTTGCATAGAAGGAGGAAAATCTAGCTTAAATGCATTGTTACCAATCTTTTCCAGAATTTTGAAAGGACTATAACGGATTGACTTCAACTTTTTACCTTCCCCTTGAAGTCTCTATTTGCTAATATATAACCAAACTTCGTCTCCAACTTGAAATTTATTATCGACACGGTGTTTGTCATGCCTTGCCTTGTAACCACTTTCACTTTTTTCAAGTTGCTCCTCCACTGTGTGATGTATCAACTAAATTTTCTCAATGAACTTCCTTGCCTTATTGATATCACTATGACCATCAATGGTGACATATTTCTCAAAGATGAAGTCCAATGGAAATCTTGGCAAGTACCCAAAACATGCCTCAAATGGCAATGTATTTGTGGAAGAATGCTTTTCCCTGTTTTATGCATGTTGTATGTAATGCCATTGTTCATCCCACAACTTGGGATGTTTGCTACAATATCCTCTAAGAAGATGAATGACTATCCCATTGACCACCTTGGTTTGTCCATCTATTTGTGGATGAAATTTGTACTCTTCTTCAACTTATTGTCCATCATGTCCCACAAATTTGACCAAAAATTCCCAACAAACCGAGAATCTCGATCACTTACAATAGAAGTAGGAAGACCAAAATGAACCCAAAATATTTTGAAATAAAAGATGAGTTGTTTGTTCAGCTGTAATTTTCTTTTTACATGGCGTTAGAATACACATATTGCTGAACCTGTTTACAACTACATACAAGTAATCATTACCTTTCCTTGACAATGGAAGACCTCCTACAAAATCCATTGAGATACTCTCTCATGGACGTGAAGGTACCAGAAGTGGAGTGTACAATCCTAGTTTCCTATTGCTAGGCTTAATTGTTTCACACAAAGAAAATCCTCTAATGAAACGAGATACATTATCAAACATGTGTGGCCAATAACAATACCTTTGGAACCCCGGATACGGGTGCGAGCATGTGATAGCTGTACGGGGGCGGGCTTCCCACTGGGCAAGTGGCGGCCCAGGCCCGCCACCTGTACACAGCCATTAACGCCCGGATTTAACTATCCCTCCAAACGCTTCGTCCACTGCATACGAGCCGCTTCGATCAGTCCTCCTCGCGCGAGGTCTGCAACTCCACCCTCCGGGAAGCTAATGAATGCCTTTGGGTCGCACATGGCACGATGCAGGTCCCCTCAATATAATGACAGAGGCACAGGAAAGGTAATGTATGGTTTGCCGATTGTTCTGGTTCACATTTGGCTCTGGATTTCTATGTTGTGGCAGGTTCAGATAAGCAAGCGCGGCAAAGAAACAAGCCGGCTTCTGGCATTTACCTCCCTAATTTCCGCGCTAGTCTGCAGCTGCTGGTGGCCTGCTATCATTCCTTGGCCTGATATCATTCCTTGGCCTGCTATCATTCCTTGGTCTGCTAGCCAGTTTGCCCAGGTCTGTAGAGGCGATTTTCCCCTGCAATTACCAGTTCCTCCTGTAGCTCTTTGGCATTTCTGTGCTTCTGCGTCTCTTGTTAACCTGCTGCATAATTCTCAGTCAATTCCACATCACTCTAGCCTCCTCTGTGTCCACCTCGGTCTGCAATGCCTAAGGAGAGGCTTCGCGCCAGTTGTCGTCATGGCGGGTCTCGGGGAGGGGCAAGAGGTCGAGCTCCCATCCCTCGTTCCTCTGACTCGCTGTCGGACGATGCTAACAGTGCTCGTCGCCGACGCGGAAGAAGACAAGGGAAAGCTCAAGCCCCGACGTGTAATCACAACTTCCATCCCACAACTTGATTCAGCTTCCCCTGCCTTCTGGACTCCGACACTTACTATGTGTCTGTTAAAATTAAGAAATGTGAGCAAGAGGTTCGGGTGCCAGCGGCAGAGGAACACAGGCCTCCGGCCCCAGTATTGGATCAACCAACCTTGTCTCCTGCACAGAGGGTCTGTCCGGCAATTCATCCTCTAGATCCAGAGTAGGGTCAGCGCAACTTGGCAGAGGCATCAGCGGGAGCCGTGGCAGGTCCCAACGCTCCAGCGGAAGACGATGCGCCTCACACAGACTCAAGCGAGCCGGACCCGTACGCTTGCAGAGTGGTGGAAGAGGTGCCATCTACCTCTGTGGACGATTGAACCAGTTCTCAGGGCTACTGGGCGAAGGGTATGGCAATGTCTTTTGTTCATCTGTTGGTTCATGATATGTGTCTTTTTCAGTGCTCTCTCTATATGTAAGGTTGCTGCTCTGCCCAGACCTCGGAAGCACAACCATAGTTCTTATGATATGCTTCTGTTGGCGGTGTCAATGGTGGACTATAGAGTCAGGGAATATGCTTTTTGAGTCAGTCATGGGGTTTTGGGTTCTAGTTAAAAAGTCTGTATTTCAGAATATGTATGGGTTTCAAGGTTTTCTTTCCTCACTGTCAGAGTTTTGTAACAGCAGGCAAGTCTCCCAATCCTGGGGAAGGACAAATGCTTGGCTGGATAAGGACATCAATGCTGCAAAATCCATCTCTGTAGGATGGTGATATCCGAGGTGCGCCTCGTTGTAAGTTTTTGAAGTTTTGTACCATAATAGAATTAGACTAATTTACAAAAAAAAAAAAACAATACCTTTGGAGATTCGCTACTGTCTTGCCTACACCAAAGTGTCCAATAATCAATGAAGTGTGCACTTCCCTTATGAAAATGTTTCTTTCTCCCAGTGGCATACATAACTTGCCCAAGTGATACAACAAACTGTTATGTACATCGTAATCTATCTCTTCAATTTGGTTTCCTTGCCTCAAGCTTTCATACACATCTTGAAAGTAATTATCATATGCATATTGCTCAATGTAACTTTCATGTAAAACAAAATTGTGCTTGGGTAAAATAAATGAATTTACAATAGGCCTAGAAATCATATCAACTACCTTATTGTAGATTCTTTTTTTGTATTTGATAACCAAATGAAACTGTTGTAGAAAACCCATCCATCTGAAGTGTCCAGTTTGTTGCAACTTCGATTATGACTGTAAGTACTGCAATGGTTGATGGTCGGTATGGATAATGGTATCCTTCCCCATTAAGTAGTGTTTCCATTTTTTAACACTTTTTACCAATGCATAAAGTTCTTTGTCATAAGTGGTATAGTTAGTCACAACTCCATTAAAAATTCCAGAATGAAATGAAATGGGCTTACCATGATGCATAAGAACTGCTCCCATGGCGTAATCACTAGCATCCGTTTGAATCTCAAATGGTTGTCTGAGATCCGGAAGAACCAATCCTAGTGCTGAACGGATCTTTTACTTTAAAGCATCAAATGTTTTCTGTTGTACATCTCCCCAGTGGAATAGTTTCTTGACACTAGTCAATGCATGTAATGGCGCTACAATGGAAGAAAAATTAGCAATAAATTTCCTCCAATATTGTGCTTCCCCAAGAAAGCTTCTTACCTCTGTAACTGTATTGGACTTGGGGCCAATTCAGGATGACCTCAATCTTAGAGGGGTCTATCTTTAGCTCACATCCTCCAACAATGTGTTCCAAATACACTAAAGAAGTCTTACCAAATTCACACTTCGACATCTTTAAAAAAAGTTGTTCTTTTCTCAAGACATCAAGTACTTTGTTCACATGCATGACATGTTAATCTCTGGATTTGCTGAATATGAGAATATCATCTAAGTAAATAATGACAAAGTCATCTAGAAATGGTCTCAATACATCATTCATAACTCTCATGAAAGTAGTTGGAGCATTTGTAAGGCCGAAAGGCATAACAAGCCACTCAAACAATCCTTGTTTAGTTTTAAATGTGGTTTTTTGAATTTCCTCTTTATCTATTCTAGCTTGATGATAACCACTCCGTAAGTCTGACTTAGTGAAATACTTTGTATACCTCAAATTGATCAAGCAAATCATCAATTCTTGGGAGTGGATAATGAGTCTTTACCATTATTTTTTTCATTGCACAGAAATCCACCCACATGCACCAAGTCCTTGTCCTTCTTTGGCACCAAGATAATGGGTGAACCACATGGCGAAGTAGATGGGCGTATGATACCTTTGTTCAACAATTCTTGAATTTTCTTCTTGATTTCCACGCTCTCCATAATCGATATGCGATATATGCCAATGTTTGGAAGTGAAACATCCCATTGCAACTGTATCTCATGTTGAATTCCCCTCTTGGGAGGTAACCCCTTTGGTTCTTGAAACATCTTTCCATGCTTGCTTACCACATCAAACAAATCAGATTTTGATTTGCCATCAAAACCTTCAAAAGATTCATAATCAATATCATCCTTTTTCTTGATCATGAGAAGCACAAAATTTTTACTTGCATTTACTAGTCTCTTCATCTGCCTTGCATTAACCAATGAAGTGTTCAACTTTTTGCGATGGGCTCTCACAATATACTCCACCCCATCCTTGAGCAAGAGATATTTGTTTTCCTAGTGATAAAATATTGGTTTCGTATAATACAAATAAGGACATCCCAAAATTATTCCTAAAATGTCAAGTGGAAGTACATCTAACTCAACTTCATCAATGAATTTTTCAGTAATGGAAAACTTGAATAAGCACTTCCTTGTAACCTGTAAATTTGCATTATTGACTATCCAACCCAATGGATATGGTTTATGATGAGGTATAATTTCAAGGTTAAGATTTTTGACCAAGTCTTCTGAAATTAAGTTTGATTGTGACCCACTATCAAATAATGCATCAATCTTTGTATGATTTGAAATTACTCTTACATGGAACCATTCTATTCTTGATTCCTCATTTGGAGTCTTGTTGTGACTATGTGAGGAACTAGTGCTTGCGACTCTTTTCCTTTTGTGACCATAGCTGAAATCTTGGTCTCATCACCAGAATCTGATGCAAGATCATGTTGTGTCGTAGCGGTCATCTTTTGTTTTCCCTTATTGTTTGGTTTCTTAGGGCTTAGTTCGGGATGTAATTTCCAACAATGGGTTTCATCATGCCCTGCTTTGGAACAATGTTGGCATATAGTTATCTCCCCTTCCTTCTTCACACTTTCATTCTTCTTTTCCTTCTATTTTACACCCTTCTCTTTCTCCTTACCCTTGAATGGCTTTTTCTTACTACCCTCTTCCTGAATTTTCTTTCCTCTTGCTTCAAGGTGCGTGGCTTGCACACATACCTCACCTAAATTTCTTGGATTGAACATAAGGACAATATGTTTTAAGTAGGAATGTAAACCCCCAATATATTTCAACAGTGTATCTTGGGAATTCAAGTTTACTCCTAACAATAAAGCCCTTTTCCTAAACTCCTGTGTATAGTCTTGAACTGTTTGACCATTGAGTTGCCTAAAATTTTGCCAACTCATAATGGATTTTTGCATATAGGCTAAAGGATAAAACTGTCTTTTAATTGCATAAACAAATTCAACCCAAGAAATGAATATCTTACCATGAATTCACATTTCCTCTTGAGTCTTTGCTTCCCAACATACTAATGTTGCTCCTTCTAGCCTCAATGAAGATAAATGGATCTTTATGTCATCTTCTTGAAGGTTTTGAATTCTGCAATACACCTCCAATTGTCAAATCCAATTTTTTTTAACTTTTTTGCATTCACCTCACCATTGTACATGAGAAATTCAAACTTAATGTCCAATTTGAGTAAGGGAGTTTTTTCCTTTGGGGTTTTTGAATGAGTATGACAATTATTGTAGTGGAAGTGGAAGATGATGCTGTTTGAGATGTTGAGGATGATGAAGATGATGAGGAAGATGATGAATATGGTGGAGATGGAGGAGGCTTTCCTCCATTACCCTTTGACTCCTTATTTTCATCTTTTTTATCTCCTGAGCTTCCCTCTCCATGTGGGGGCTTAGAACTTTCTCCAGCCATTCTAGTATTCATCTCTTCATAGAGGACTAAAACCATGTCAGTTAAGTCACATAAATCATTTTTGAATGCTTCCTCTTCTGAAAGACCTTCAGTCTCTCTTGCTCCAGACATGATGGCTTTGGATTCAAGCTCAACTTCTAGTACTTCTTGTACCTCCTCAATCTCAATTGAAGGTAAAAATTGAGGTGCTTCAAGTGCAGCTAGGATTGGAACTTTGGGTGGATATTGTGGCCTTATGGCTCTCGTTCTGGGCATTACCTCAGGAGTTGCAACCAACAGTTTCCCTTCTCCTGGTTGCAACTTTAACCTTGTAAGCATCACAAATTTGCAACCATTAAAACCCTACTTACACAAAACTCAAGCAATCAAGCAAATAACCTTTGCTCTGATACCAACTTGATCTATTGTTGAATGTTAGTTTTGTTGTGCTAATTTCAACTTCATATTTAAAAACACTTTCTTATTAATTGCTTCATGTGCATAGGTTTCCTTATGGTGTTTGTAAATGAAAACAGGTAAAGCAAAAAAATAAAGTTTTAAGTTAATTGTTTAGCTACACCATGAGTCATTTCTGCATGTTCCTTTTGTAATACACATGGCCATCTAACCAATCTATGCCCCACCCTCTCAGAATTGAAGGACCTCCTTCATGCTTCATAGGTACGACCACTTCTACCCACTCCTCCCGTTAGAAGAGCTACCACAACTTCATTTGTTCTTGTGTGCAATGATAACCTACACAACAACCACCCATGCACCATTTGTGGTACTCATGGCTATTAAACACATCACTTGATCTCCCATGATATCAAGACATGTTGGAAGCAATTTGTTTGAAATGGGTTGTACAAGAAATGAAATGAAATGCAGAAACGTAAATGGAAAACACGAGGAGAAATATAACAGAGATTACAACAATATACTAAAAGCCAAACTTCTATTAATAAATGAAATAACATAATACTATAGAACATAAATTGGCTAGAATGGTGGTAGGTATCTCTGAACATAGAGAGATGTGGTTATGTGCATTCACAAAATTTATTACAAGAGGTTGAAAGAATGGCATGTTCACATAAAGAAAGAACCCTAGAGGTCCAAAAATATGACCCTAGAGGGAAAAAACATGACAAGCTTCATAAAGTTGGCTTCATCTATCCCATTACTTACACTTCATGGGTATATAACCTTGTCCCTATAATGAAAAATCAAGGAACCATTTGCATTTGCACTAACTTTCTAAATAAAAGCATATCCTAAAAATAATTGTCCAACACCTTTCATTTACCAAATCATCAACACTTGTGTCGGCCATGAGGTTGTCTCCTTTATGGATGAATTTTATAGCTATAATCAAATTCAAATCCATCACATGGACCAATACAAACTTTCTCCACCACACCATGGGTCACATTCATGTATTGTGTCATGGCTTATAAAACACCAGAGCCACCTTTAAGTGAGCAATGATCTATATCTTTCATGATCTTGCTCACCTCATTCTCACTTGACCACACCACTCATTTTAAACAATGTTTTGTAAATTTTGAGGATCTTTGCATTAGTTTTTAGTACCTTAATTAGTATAAGATATGTTCAAACCTCCTCAAGTGTTTTGTTTGCATCTCTTTTGATCACTTGGATTCATCACATCCAAGCAAGGGATAAGGGTGGACACCCTCAAAGTGCAAGCCGTTTGAGAGATTCCTTCACCTAGAATTCTACATTAGTTATAGAGCCTTCAAGGAAAGACCAATTTCTTATGTTGCTTTGTCCTTAACTATTCTCTTTACACTCATGACTTATGTCTTTTGTATCAAGATACCCATTTCAATGGGACAACCACACTCAATAATCCTTTGATCCTTTAAAGAAACTTTGTCAAGATTCCCACTTATTAGTCCCCCCCATTTTACTAAGGATTACATTCTATATATATCAACATCTAAAATTGCAATAGTTGGAGTATTACTTTTGGAAGGGTATGATGACTAGGAACATGTCATCTACTTCATGAGCGAAAATTTGTTAGGGCCACCCCTCAATTATGAGAAAGATGATGAACTCATCCTTGCCTTGGAACATGCATTTAAGAAACTATGCCATTATATACCATTGTGCACCATGGAGTTTATAGCAATTTCTAACACCATGTGTTATTTGCTTAGCCAAAGACATGTGAATATCAATTTTGTGTGACAAATCATCATTCTCTAATATCTAGCCCTTGAGTTTTGTCATTTGATTTATATTTTAAACCTTTTTTTTGAATTATCAATTTGGGATTCATAAACTTTGAAATGTTGACACTATATGTGCAATATTAGTGCATGGGATCAAATTAATTCTAAGTATTATTACCTTTAAAAAATCAACCTTTTGAAATGAAATTATTGAAAGCATGAACTGAAAGTTCTACAAATCCATTTCATTCATTAGATTGATATTTCAGATATGCTTTACTAAAACTAGATTACAATCTTACATTCATATAAGGGTTCAAATTTTCTTGCAATTGAGAGTAAAACTGATATCATCCTTCAATATTCAATGGAAAGTGGGGCTCACTTGGAAATAACAAACCAACATAAAACCATGACCCTGTAGAGATATTTCATCCATTGGGTGGAGATCACAGGGATGCCTTGGGAGGATTAGATTATAATATTTCATTTGAGGGTTCAAATTTTCTTGTAGTCTAAGACAAAGCCAACTTTTTTTTCTCAACCTTCGATGGAAATGGATATCTATGGGAAAAAATGAAATACAACAATTTCATGGGAAAGAACTAAAAAAAATAAAGGTTATATCAGAAAAGTGGCATTGGTTGGTGAGGCTTCGGTGGTTTGACTTAACCACAAAATATAATTATGAAAGGGAAGTAATGACACTAAATGGTTAGACTTCAACTGTCATGTAAAAATCAAATGCATTGTGGAAGTAATGACACTACCTGGTTAGGATTTAGTTATCACATTATCCACGCAAAACAAAACGTGTGTGAATAGAGCACATAAGAATATGAATACAAGGAATGCAAAACTACAATCTTAGAGTGTATAATTGTGTGTGTACAAGCCAACGAATGCATGTAAGACAACAAAATCAAAGTGCACAAGATTATTCAATAAAATATTTATAAAACTTTGAATCTCAGAGTATAAAAAACAATTGATACAACGTTTGTAGAGCTATGAATATGGAGAGCAAAACTATGGATATAGAATATAGGAAAAACCGCCGATATATAGTATTAAATAAAATTGAATTATGTGTATATAATGAATACATAATATCTAAACTATGAAAAAACAAAGAATATAGTGTTTATGACCTCATGGATACATATTATAACAACTAATTGATATAAAGTACATAAATCAAATGCAGAGTATGTAAAATAGAGGACATAGACTAAAACTATACTTACGTATATTAAATGTAAGAAATAAATGGTATAGCTAGCTAGGTTGAGGGGCCCTCTCAACTAGTTCATGCTATGAAAGGCTTACAATGGTAAGAGCACACTATACACATGATCATTAATTCGAACATTAGTCCTACAACCTTGACATTAATGAAATCAAAGATTCAACATTATAGTCATATGGTCTCTTAAGAAAAATACCATTACTTCCTATTTCTTTATCATTGCTTATCCTTCTATTACTTTTCTTCATAGTCATTATCATCGTTCCCAATTCATGTCACAATATACATTTTTATACAAACAAGTGCACAGGTCAATTCTTAATGAATCCCTACCTCACGGATCACACAATAGCTAAATGAAGTTGCACAATTTCTTAGCTAGTTGATCTTGGTAAACTTGTGATATTCTCATGACATGGAACACATGAGAATATCACTTCATCGTTGGACAATATCACATCCACCATTACTTTATTCCCTATTTGGAAGAGGTACGACCACCATCTTGACTGTGAACTAGCATAATCCTCCTTCATCTCGGGGATAGTCTAACTAATACCAAACCATATCGAGGTTCATGGGAACAAAACCCACGCAGTATATTTAACTTTGCAAGCTGGATGATGAGGTTGGTTACCAAAATTATATAAGGGTTACAAGATCTAATTGTCATAGGTAAGAATTCAACCAAAAACTCTTTTAACCTATCAAAATAAATGGAGAGCAATTAGAATTAACAATTTATTATCTTTTGAGGTTGAGATGTCAATTTTCTTTGAAAATATCAAAATGGAGGTCTGACATCTTCCCCACACTTGAGACCTTGTATGTCCTCATGCACATAAAATATGTAGTTGTTGTCTTGTCTAAAAATATTTCTTCTACAACTAATCAAAATTTTGACTATAATTCACTATGTTAGGACCATATCACTATGTTTTCCCTGAAATTTTGTGTTTAATGTTCTATTATGAAGGGCCATAATCTAAGTTTCTTTGTACTACCTCTTGGCAAGTTCTAATAATTTCTTATTTTCTGATGCTATTTTTGTATTTTCCTACGAAAGCTAGGTATTTGGTTTCTTTAGGGTTGCATTTTTTTATATAATGATCCAAGATCCTAAACTCTTTAAGTTTTCTTTAAGAATTTTAATTTTTCATTCTTTCTTCTGAATTCCATATAGGTTGGGTGATAAGTGGTATTTGGAAGTATTTCTTGTATTTCTAGTTCACATTACTCTCTATTGCAATCAATGGTTTCAATCACTCGTGAGGAGCTGCTAACTAACTTGTTTTCTTGATGCACAAAGACCATATGCTTAAAGAGCCTCGTCCTTGGTTTCTTGGGCCCAGTGGTAAAGTTAGCCACCAACCCTTATTATTTGTACTAACCATTCCCTATATCCACGTATATATGTGTAGTGGCACTTTTGACTGCTCATATTGAAATTCCTTTGCATGGTTCCATAAGTTGTTGCTTCCTAGACATACTTCTTGTAAACCTTCAAGGTGTGGGTAGTGGCTCTATCCTCAACCCTTTTTGAACACTTTTATTCTCTTAGGGTTCTCTATGGGACTAACATAACCCTCACCTTGGTCCTCCTCAATGTCAATAGTAACAACATTATCCTCCTCCCATGCTTCATTATTGGGAGCAATGGTAGTACGAAACTCATTTCTTTCCAAGAAATCCTCTAAAGTATCATTCCTCTTGAATAAATCCTCAATGACTAAAAATTTGATCAAACCATGGTGGTATAGGTTATGGGTAATGTTTTTAGGGTTTTGTTGAATTTGTTTAACATATTTCATAAACTATTCTGGAGATAAAATGGAAAATTAATTAGCTCACCTCCCTCGAAATGTAAAAGCGAACATATAAGGTAGAGGAAGGTAATTCCATAGCTTCCCTCACAAGTAATGTATTTTTGCAATCAAAAGAGCGGGTCTCACCATTATTCCTTTATCCAGGTCCTTAGAACACATTTGGTCGAGCTTATGTTTTGCCTCATCAGACATAAGCAGTGCACCTAGACACTTGGTCCGATGTTCTTATTTTTAAGCCATTCCTTATTGGCACAACAATAACAACAGGGTTGAGGCCTCGGGTTTGGGCACAGGGGAAAACAATGGTCCGTTGTAGTCTAGCACAATGCCGACATTTTCATCTTACCTAGAATGGGTAAGGAGTCTCACCCGAGCCATGCCATGACCTTAGTTATATGGGGACCAGAATCTAGTATAGGGAGGAATCATATAAGAGAACTATGAGTCAAAGAACATTGAATCATTCCACACATAATTTTGATCGCAACATTGATCGCAACAGGTCATACATGCTTATAAAAGAGACATTACTTAATACATACATATATAAATTTTTTAAAGAACTAGATTAACTTGCAACTAACACGCAACTGTTCCAATACAATTCTTCATCGTTAGTTTGGGTAGAAATATCATTACATCAGGCTCAAGGACCTCTTTTCTGACTAAGAGAAACTCTAGACAAATCAGTACATGAGCATATGAAATAACAGTTACAGAGCGGATCTCCTAGCTCCTCAACAACAACCTTTTAGTGTCCTCCTCTTTTCCTTTTCACTCGTCCTTCATTTTCTTTACGCGCTAACCTTGAATGCTAGTTCTTTTCTAGGCTCTTCGACTTCTTCCTTGCTCGAATGTTTCTATTCCTTGATCGTCCTTGTTCGTTTCTTGCTCGGCTATGCCTGCTCCTTCCCGCTGTCCCTCTGCAACTACCAGTCTTCTGTGAATTCCTTCATTTTGCCCAGTTGTTACTCCTGCAAATTTCTAACGACCGTCTCCGCCACTTGTCATCAACCTTTTGACTAATTTCCAAAACTTTTTAATTCCTCAAAAATGAAGGCCCCAATACGTCCCAACCACATTCCATTGACTCGTCCCCGATTCAGTATTCCCATAACTCCATTAGTGTTGCTGATGCTTCTGCTACTAGTGTTTTTGTTGGTGCTCTGTCTAGTGCTTCTTGCGTTACTTCCCTCTGGCCAGTTTCTTCAAATCAAGGTTCCAACTCATGGACAAAGGAGATGGCCACTTGTCGGAATTGTGTGTACTCATTAAGCACTTCCTGCCATATACATATGAGGGCATCTACCTAGCTGAGGGACTCAATTGTAGTATTAGATGTCGGATGGTCCAGTCATGCCATTAATGGAGAATTCCATTGGGTGTCGATGTCATCATCGAGCTATTGCAGTGTCTCTAAATGTGTTTGCACCAATGGTCGGAGATCTCGAAGTATTTGCTTTATTTTGGCTCTCATCTTCAATCTGCTCAATGTGGACCTCCGAAGTGTATATCTCTTCCCGAATATTTTTGTCTTGGTCTTTGTCTTTGGTGTTCCTAGCATCATTGAATAACTGATTTACCTTGCTATGGAGGGGTTATATCGATTGGTTCTTCTTCACAAGGAAACCTCACCAGTTGAGAACCTATTGTAGGAGAGTGTGGGCAGCTTCCATAACATTGATAATGGAGTATTTTAGGGCAGTTACATTCACTATTTTCCATTCCATTTCAGTTGCATATGTTGTGGCAGGGTATGAAAACACACTTCTTGTGGCAGTGAGGGCCTGCTTTAGCTCACGGTTGGAAAAAAATGAATCGTGACATGGTACCTAGATATGGCCGCAACATTCAATCGATGTGCATGTTGAGAAGTCTTATGGGGCATTGGCCATGACATCAAATATTGAAGTTCACAGTACCTAGAAATCAATGATATGCTCTAGTTTCCCATGGAGTTGTTTATTTTCTTGGCACAGTTGATCACATTATGTTATGAGTACGATAATATGTTGTTGTTGTTGTTCATGCTTGACAGTTAAATCATTTCTAGTGCCTTTGCTCGACGTGCGGCTAGATGAATAAAATTAAATAATTGGACTGAGGACCAGCCTTAGAGATCATCTTTGTTCATGGTGGAGGGTTCCAGAAACCGACTTTACAAGGGCTTCCCATTGGTGACAGGCTTCTCTAGATTTTTGTGGGGTAATGTAGCCTACTGTGAAGGTTCGGTTGATGGTGGAGTGGTGTGGATGGAAACGAGGAGGGGTGTAATTGAAAGGAAATGGTGAATGGGTAAAGATACTAGATGGATGGTGATGGTGAGTGGCTAGGTAATGATTGGTATAGTGGCCATTAGTGGACCTGGATCCAATAATAAAGACAACATGGAGGTGGGGGTGACTTTTGCTTTGGTAACTGTCATGATGGAATGGATGAAAGAGTCAACCTCCATGTCCATTTCCATTCCCAATAGTGTTCCAGAGGATATGGTGTCTAAAATGGTGGCGAATGTGCAAGCTGTGTGCGATGATAGGTTGTGTGAACTAGGTCACACAACTGAGGTGGAGGGCGAAATTTCTTCAACAATGGGTGATGCAATATGTGATTGGGGTTATTCAAGTGTAAGATCTACAATTTGGCTAGCAAGGGTCATTTTCTGCTTTTTGGCCCCAACGGGAGGTTTTGTAGCTTTTGAATAATAGGGATTTCATATTGTTGGTTTAGATTAGGAATGGGGTTCCACAGCTAGAAGTGTAGAAATTATAGGAGAAGTAACCACTGGATCTTGTTGCCTTAAACCTTGAAATTCAACAAAGGTGGGAAACAAACCTACTGACACTTCGATGTTGGCGACGGTTTCCTTTAGAAAGCTCATTTGTTTCTAAAGCTTCTTGATGATGGGTTGTAGCTCCTCCTTAACCAACCACTTCCCTAAGTCCGTAGGGGTTTCTCCAGGTAGTGGTTGGGGCACCATCTCTTCAAATAAATAGATGTGCTTTCCTTCTTGAACGTCCCTCACAATGCTTGGCCACGAGTCAAGCTCTGTATGGAACTCTTTTGAAATCATCATAAACTTTTGGGTTGTCATATGGAATGTGTAGGAGTGGATGCATTGCAGTCTTATCCAAGTGTTGTCATGACTAATACCAAACCATATGTCTAATGATTAATCATAAAGTAGTAGCTTCGGGATCCTTTCCATAACCTTGATGACTTCCAACATTTTCTTGTACCATCCGATGAAGGGAGCCACATTAATTTCCTTACTACTTGGGTCCCCCAAGGTTCGCTTGGGCGTGTACCTGAGGGTAAGAGGTTGATCTTTTATGATATGATCCAACTCCTGACCCTCTAGCGCACCATTTCCACATAGCTAGAGCAACGACAATGTATTTGTAAATTAAATGAGTCGCTCGCTTGTAGATGTCCTCACATGCTTCAAACAATTCTTAGAGTAGGAAGTTGCACCAGTTCAGCTGTGCGCCTTCTACATAGTACTCCATAACATAAATTGTATTCAGCATGCACTCATTCCTTGAAAAATGGCGCATGAGCTTCCCTGCAATGATGTAACATGTGAAATTGATATTCGGGGTGTCAATTGGCTCTATGAGGGCTCCCTTGCCTCCTCTCTGGGTGTCATACCTGTTTTAATAATTATCATTTCTTGTCTTCTTCACTCGCTTGGAGGTTATCTGGAATGCAGTTGATATAGCGTTTTCAACTGCTGATAAACCTGTGAGCCTCTGAATGTCCACTTCATGAACTAGATATTCTTTATCAAGCTAGAGCAATCACCAGTGCGTTTTGCTGATAAGTAGCTTTATGCACTATATTGCGGCCCCAATCATTCCGAAAAAAGGAATACTTCTCAAATTGAGCAATCTGGATCGTTGGATTCCTCTGAAATCAATTTTGAATTTGATGGGTATGCTCCCATCATCCTTCATTACGAGTTCAATGTAGACTTCACGCTTCAGGGATGAAAATTGGAAAGAGTCTGAGAGGTTGTTGTCAACCAGCATTGCTTTATCATACTTTCTGTAAATAGGTTCTATCTTCACAATTCTTTCATCAAATTTGAATTCTAGAACATATATCATAGTATTCATCATCTTGAAGTGATGTTGATAGACCCAAAATATAGGGGACATGGATCTGAGCTTGGAACAAAGGAAACTGGGAACATACTGCACACTTAGCGACTATAACATCCTCATCCCACATCTACCCAAGCAACTGACCAACCAAGGTAAATATGTGATGAGAGGCTACTATAATGGGATTCAACCTCCGAGGTGACCTTAAGGAAGTGGAATCGACGAAACACACCATAAAAATGTTCCACATTAGCAGCATAACTCCCAGGAGCCATCCCAACCACTCAAGTTACCATCCCTTGAGACTAACTCAATTTTTATACCATTAAACCCCCAAACTATCCCTTGATATGGACAAGTGTGCATTTGGGAGGCTCCAAATGCTCCCACAACATGGGTATGCATGATTCTCTCCTTAGACCCGTGCCTCCGAATCTAGGATTTGCGCCATTGTTTTAAGCTTAGAGCTGATGTCACTACCCAGAACTCAATGACACCTTCAGAAATGAATTTACACAACAGAAGAATGATACATTTGCAAAAACATTGACAAGGACTAGACTAGACCCCTACTAGCCATGATAGGCATTTTGCCAAACATATCACAAATATGTAATCTACAGGTTTAAACAACAAATCTGAGCATAGTGGTCTCATACTTATCTAAAAATCTCTAAGAAGCATTGTTCCCTTATATCATTGGATGCATTATCATCTATTAGGTCATAGATACATTGTTCATTCATTTACAAATCAAAACATGAGGAGAGACATACATCATCACTGTCAAATACATGCTTAAAACTAGCGTATAACAATAGAAATATCAAGAAAACATCATCCATAGGATCCACATATAAACCAGTACAGTTACACATAAGATGTCAAGGAAAGAACCTCTTATTAATGAATGCAAAAGCCAACCCGGTATTGGACTACCATGTTCCACTCGAACATAGATTGGTTGAGGCTCAGCCAATCACCCCCGTGCCATATTCCAAGCATGAATGTGAGAATCAAACAAAAAGGACCAACCAAGGAATCTCGAGGCTAAATCACCTCACTCTTATTAATAGAAACCAAGATTTATTGCAATTCACATCAGATCACTGGTCCAAAACAATGAACATGTAATAATAGGCTTTACCATGATCTCCACCAGATCACTAGGCCAAAACAAGCATGGATGCCATCAGTTTCTCCACCTACAATGTGAGGAATTTTCTTGTCTACTAGTCTCTAGGCTTTACCACAATCCATAGTCTGATCCAGGGATCATGAGGCCATAATCATACACCAGTCTCTGGGCTTTACCACAATCCATCCTGGATCACTAGGCCCTAATCGAGACTCCACTCTCCAAGCTTTACCATACATCCCATCCCAGGATTAATAGGCCTGGCGGAGAGCACCCACCTCTAGGATTTACCATATATCCCACCATCAACTGGTCGAGGATTCCTAGGCCCGTCGAGGCACACAATACCTAGCTTTACCACAACCCACAATCTAGTTCAGGAGTCACTAGGCCAGTGGCTTTACCTCAATCCATAATCAGGTTCAGGGATCACTAGGCGATGCATTTTTTCTTTTTGAGATCCACCTCACTCAACTTCAAATCCATTCGACAATCTAGCTCAACCAAAGCATGAGAACCCCATCACACCATGGCTATTTGGAAATAGCAAGGTTAGGCTGAAAACATTGTCACACCTAGAGAAGCCCATGCCATAACAACAGAGAACCACATGCAATACCATGCATGCCAAATTTAGAAAGGGAAACACACATGAAAATTGATACCTCCAAGGAATCCTACTGTAGCTGATTGATGTTTCTCTTCCTTGCTTTCTCCTTCCTTCCTCTTGCCTCATTTTCCTTTCTTGATCCAATGCCAAAGTGCTCCAAGAAAAATCTAAGTGTCCAAGAGTGAGAGAGAGAGAGGAAATAATGAGAGAGCTCCAAAAATGTTTTGACAAAAGGTACCAACTGATCCTCAGGATCCTTTTTATCAATTAGGCCTCTATTTTCCTCATTTTGCATTATTTTTCTTCATTTTCCTCCTCACATGCAACCTATGACCTTTCACCTTCATTTTCTCCTAATTTCCATTATTTTCAGAAATAAATGTGTCGAAAATGCCATTTTTCCTTTCCAAAGCCTTAGCCATTGCCTTTGCCAATTTCCTTAGCCATAATAAACCAAATGAACACCCACACTAGGATGTATTCCCCAACATTCAGCTTGGAATAAGTGTCCCATCAAACGTGGTTATTATTTTTCCGTTTATTAACTTTTACATGGAATTTTCACAAGGGATGTTACATAACCCTCCCCCTTGGGGGACACTGTCCTCGGTGTTCAACCACACCTATACCTCAACAAAACTACTAAAAAGAAAACATACTTCCCATGGAGCTTTATAACATAGCTTGATGCAATATTTATAATGATCACCTTACTGAAAAGAAAACCAACATGACAACATAACAACATGACAACTATAATGACATGACACCCATACTACTTATTGGAGGTTTATAGCATAGCTTATGGCAGTATTTACATCCATATACATATGTACATGTATCAAAACATCACCCAAACATATGGCAAAACATATACAAAACATCATACCAAAATGACTTTGCCTTAACCACTAACCAATGAAGGATACATAGCCTGCATCTTATCCACCATCTCCCTTGTAGCTTCATCAGGCCCAAAGTGCTTCCACTACACTTTAACCTGCTTGATTGCTCGTTTCTAGAGCATGAGCACCTTTATCTGCAATATACACTGAGGTTCTAGCTGGAATTCTCCATCTGACTCCACCTGTAATACATACCAATCAATCACATGATCAACATCGGAGGTAGTGCAAGTTGGTAGGCTTCTAATCCGATCCTCTCAAGAATATTGGAAGGTCCACAAAACCATGGTGCTAGCTTGGCACATGATCCAATATGCAAGGAGCTCTTCTTCAATTTGATGTGTAAGTACACCTATTACCCAACCTGAAACTCCTTAAATACCCTGTTCTGATTTGAATAGATCTTCTTCCTATCATGTTCTGCTTTCAAATTCTTCTTGATTTTAAGTATGGGGGTCTACGCAGTGCATTATATTAGATATCATTTTTTGGGATTCAACTGCGTTAAGTAAGTCATTCACGTATGACCATTTCCATGAGAGGTAGTCGTAACTGACTAATTTCTCATGATTTTTGAATAGTTCACTTAGCACTCATTGCATCGGGTGATGCTCACAGGTGTGAAGAAGTGGGATTGAAACTAGTGAAATGTGGAGAACGAATCACATAGCATCAATCATCACTTCCGGGGCTTGCACCCGGTAACCAGGACTTCCCAGGAGGTCACCCATCCCAGAACTCCTCTGGCTCAAGCGCGCTTAACTGTGGAGTTTTTTCCACAATCAAGCCCGCCCACTTAGCTTGCTACCCCATTTGCAAAACCTTAGCAAGTATTGTGCCTCATGAACCATTCAAGTAGAGATCCCTTGACTCTTTTTGAATTTAAGTATGGGGGTTTACGCAGTGCATTATATTAGATATCATTTTGGGATTCAACTGCGTTAAGTAAGTCATTCACGTATGACCATTTCATGAGAGGTAGTCGTAACTGACTAATTTCTCATGATTTTTGAATAGTTCACTTAGCCCTCATTGCATCGGGTGATGCTCACAGGGGTGAAGAAGTGGGATTGAAACTAGTGAAATGTGGAGAACGAATCACATAGCATCAATCATCACTTCCAGGGCTTGCACCCGGTAACCAGGACTTCCAGGAGGTCACCCATCCTAGAACTCCTCTGGCTCAAGCGCGCTTAACTGTGGAGTTTTTCCCACAATCAAGCCCACTTAGCTTGCTATCCCATTTGCAAAACCTTAGCAAGTATTGTGCCTC
>APFE030090316.1:28524-41419 GCA_000404065.3 Pinus taeda
CCTTGACTCTTTTTGAATTTAAGTATGGGGGTCTACGCAGTGCATTATATTAGATATCATTTTTTGGGATTCAACTGCGTTAAGTAAGTCATTCACATATGACCATTTCCATGAGAGGTAGTCATAACTGACTAATTTCTCATGATTTTTGATTACCTGCATTTCCTGCTCCATGTTTGCCAAAATTTCTGGTCCAATCAACACCATATTAACCGAATCAATCAAACTGATGGGAGTATTGCAAATCCACCCATACAATGCCTCAAACAAACTCATCTTCAAAGATTCATGATACCCATTGTTGTAAGCGAACTATACCAGTGGAAGATACTCTTCACAGTTTCACTATGTATGCATCACATACATCCTCAACATGTCCTCCAATATCTTGTTGACCCTCTCAGTCTATGCATCTGTCTGTGGATGATAAGCTGTACTGAAGGCAAAATCTGTGCTCAAACCCGCAAAAAAATCCTTCCAAAACTTGGAAGTGAAATTTGCATCCCTGTCTGACATAATCTTCTTTGGAATACCATCCAGTATGACCACATCTTTGATGAACATTTGTGCCACATCACTAGCTAAATACATAGTCTTTACTGCAATGACGTGTGCAACCTTTGTCAATATATCCACAACAACCATGATGGAATCATGTTGTCTCACTGTCCTCGACAAACCTGTGATAAATTCCATGGAAATGACCTCCCATTTCCACTTTGGAATCGCAAACAGTTGTAGCAGTCTTCCTAGATGCTTACACTCTGCGTTCACCTGCTGGGAATCCAAGCACCTAGCCACAAACTCTGTTACGTCTCTCTTCATTTTGCCAATAATAGAATTTCTTCACTACTGTCAGCGTCTTCTGATAACTTGGGTGACTCGAATATGGTTTCACATTAAACTCCCTCAAGATCACCTTCTTGAGCTCATTGCTATCTGATACATATATCCTATTCCTAAATCTAACCAATCCATTTTCCGTGAGACGATAGTCCACATCTTGTGCCCCTGCATTTGTACCTGTACCTGTACCTATACTTATACCAATACCTGTACCAGTACTCTGTTGCAACTTGTGCACAATCTCCATATACATGTCATCCTGCTGACCTACCTATAAGATCTTGTCCTATAAATATGTCCCATAGGAGCTTATAGCTACTATTTGATTTACTTGTATCAGTCTGCTAAGAGCATCTACCACCCTGTTCTCTTTACCTTTGATAAACCTGATCTCAAAGTTGAACGCACTAATCGTGGCCAACCACCAAGCCTGCCTGCCATTCAAATTTGGTTGGTCAAACAAGTATCTCAACCCACTGTGATCACTCATCAATACAAATCTCCTACCAAGAAGCTAGTGCCTCCACATCTTCAATGCACGAATGATCGTTGCCAACTCAAGATCATGTGTTAGATAGTTATGCTCAGGTTCATTTAGTTTCCGTGATTCATAACATACCACTTGTCCTTCTTGCATAAGGACTCCACCAAGTCCTCTTTTACAAGCATTTGTACATACCACGAACTCTTTGTCCGGATCTGCAAACTTTAACAATGGAGCATGTGTCAACAACTGCTTAAGTTGTTCAAAATTGGCCTCACACTCCTTTGTCCATTCAAACTTCTTACCTTTCCTCTACAATGATGTAATAGGATTAGCAATTTGTGAGACGTTCCTGATGAATCTCCTGTAATAACCTGCCAACCATATGAAGAATCTCACCTCATCCACATTCCTAGGAGATGCCCACTCCATGTGTTATCACCAAAAAATTGATCATCTAGCCTAATTTACTAGATAGATCGAAGTACACCATGTAAAGCCAATTTTACCATAGTAAAATTGCTTTCACTATGAGAAATTACTTAATAAACCACCTTTGTTAACTAATTTATAGTTAAACCCATGAAGAATAATTAAATAAATCACTATTTATTTAATTTTCTTCTAGAAATAATTAATTAAACCATTGTTCAATTATTATTCCTTGTCATATTTGACCCAATCATGAAAAATAAATAGATAAATCATTAATTATCTTATTTTTCTCTAAGAATAATTAATTAATCAATAATTAATTTATTATTCTTGTCAAATTTGACTAAATTCAGGAATAATTAAATAAATCCTTAATTATTTATTATTCCTTAACTAATTCCTTGAGATGATAAATAAATCATTTATTTATTTATTATTTCTAAATAAAAGTTTAAATATTTTTTCCCTCTCCTAACAAAATATAATAAAATATTTCAAGTGGTTATTCTAAGAATGGGATCAACAATATTTTATTATTTCTCATTATTCGAGGATAACTCAATATTTTGTTATAAATAGAAGGGGTTTTCATTCATTATTCACTTTTGATTAGTTTCATTGTTGCACTCATTGTTGTAACTCTAATTATTTTCATTGTCACACACCATATTTTTGTTGGGTTTACACATCATAGAGGAGAGAGACTCTACACAATCTGAAGACATTTGAGGATAGCCAAGAACCCATTCCATAGAGGGGGACTGGTAACATCTATTTGTTCCCTTCACAGGTGTTATAATAAAAACTATTCTTTGTATATCTGGTTTCCATTGGATGATTGGAGTTATTATTCTTTCTTTTTGCTATTTAACTATGATTGCGGCATAGATCCAAACTTTGGTAGGTTTTGTTTCTATCAGTTGTTGCAGATCTGTAATGTTTAGAAGCCATTTATATTGTTGAGATTGTTTGTCATCCACAATTTTAAGTGGGTTCTTTTCGTGCATCTTTGAGAAGAAAACACTACAACAAAATTAGTGACTCCACTGGGTTTATACTTCATATTCAGAAACTTGGGTGACCTTTGGTTTTCAGCTCAGGGTTTCTTTGTTTTTCAATTATATTAATATTTCCTAGCTTTTTAACCCTAGATTTTTAAAATTTTTGACTTCCGCAAGCTTTCTAGTCTTTTTCGTAGGTCACAAGAACTAGCCGTGATAAAGGCGACATTTTTTTTCGAGATTTTCTGACCAGGATCCACGGTGCAAAAATAATATTTTTTGGCCCAAAAAGTGCGATCTGGAGGCCAGAGTGCACTTATTAGCCCAAAAAGTGTGATCTCTACTGGAAAATAGGTCAGTGCCTGCGATGTCTGGGTTTTAGGGTTTTTCTCAGATCTGTTGTTGGGTTTTGCAGAGAGTTGTCTGCTAGGTTGTCTGACCCCTGTCTCATCCCGCTTAGGCCTTGATCCACCTTAATTTACTCGTCAAAGTCGAATTTAGCCTTCCTTAGGGCTTTTAGTACGCTTCCACCTTTCTAGGAGGAGTTTAGTTGAGTGAGTAGTCTGAGTTTCTGCAGCGCTTTCAGCCACATTTCTAGATCTGTACCCTTCTATTTTAGATCTGTTAAGATAGATTGTTACCATCCATAGTTTCACATTTAAACTTGTTTGGTCATTTGCCTTAGGGTCCCATCAATTGGCCTAGGTGTTTCACCCATCTCCCTATCTTTTTGCAGTGATATTACTCTCTGGTTTTTTGATGTTGCTGCACCACTTTCCAGCAACTTAGTGTCAGCTGATCCAAGTCACACTGACATTTAGATCTCTTGACTGTTTCAGTGTATTTTCCATTGATTTAGCCACCAACCAGCACAGTGTTTTCAAACCTAGTTTGGTGGGGTTTAGTTAATTGTTTTGTTGTTCATTTTCTGTTATTCATTTCAGTTTATTTTCAGAAAGATTTTTCCTTTTTTACAAACACGATACTGGTTTAATCAATAAATACACTTGCACACAAAAGAACACCTTAAGCGAAGGGTGCTTGGTTTACACCGCTAATCCAAGACTTAACATAATAAATTTATCTCCCCTCATTGAAACAAATGCATATTGTTGATCTCCCTTCACCATTTCCATGTCACGTGTGTCCTACCACCATTGCACCACCAAGGAGTTTGTCACGGAGACTGTTAGGCCTTCACCCCCAGTTTCTACTTGGGCATATTACCCCTCCCCGTCGGGTTCGAGTTCATAGCCCTTCGAGTCCCCACACCAACTCTTCTCCAGGTTCATTTGATTCCTCATCTGATTCCAAGCCTCCTTCATCGCATATCATCACCATGTCTGGACCCATAGCTAGTGCGGGAACCCAACCTGGTGTTGGCTTCGGTTCTATCCCGATGGTCACATCAAGAAGAACAATCTCAGGAACCGTTCTGACAACGCCCGTGCTCCCCTTTATGGTTGGATTAAGTCTACCATATTTTAACCAGTTCATAAATGACCCCATACACCATGATGTTGGTTGGCCCTCTATGCCAATTAAGCTTCCCTCAGACATCCCAAAGTTTGAGGGTAATGTTGGAGACGATCCTACCAACCATGTTCGATCCTTCCACATGTGGTGTTCGTCCAACTCCATAACCGATGACTCCATTCATCTTCGGCTATTACAACACATGCTCACTGGAGATTATGCAAAATGGTATGTAGACCAGCCCTTCGCATCTCATTCCATTTTCGAGACGCTTGCTAAAGAATTCCTTTCATATTTCTAGTTACCTCTCTGGTACGACACTAGTAGGGAGATATTGACCTCATTCCATTATTCGTCTGTCACTCGCCTATCTGACCATGTTCAAGAGTGGCGTCGAAGGAGGAGCACCTATTGTGCCCTTCCCTTCGAATACTGTGTTTATCTAGATTGGTTTCTTAGGAGCCTTCTATCACCTACTGAAAAAGATGTCGCATCCCATTTTCCTCAAACTGAGGAAGAAGCTCTACAAATTGCTCTGAGATATGACCTGATTTATGCATAATCCAGTTATGTCTATACCATCATTCCAGACCTCCATCGTCTTGGAAGTTCCAATGCACCGGGGACATCTTACGTCGTCAACAGTATCATTGGATTCCTTTCACACTCTTCGCCATATACTCAACAAAGTTATGGCTACTCGTAAGGGGGTACCAGTTCCTCCAACACTTATGCCCCTCTTGCTAGCAACATGTTTCCAGGGCCCTAACCCATCTACCAAACTCTTTCTCCTCCTTATGTACAACCTAGCACTTCAGCCCCTCAAGCATTAGCACTGCAACCTCCCATGCATCCTCAACCCCAACAACCACCGCCCCCTCAGGGTCAAGTGTTTGCACAACAAAGTGCAACCAATTCCCAAAATTCAAAGAAAAAGAATAAGGGGAAGGGTAACAAGGGTAACCAAGGTAATCAAGGTAACCAGCCTAGTGAACCCCAGGGGAACCAACCTAACACCAACAACCAGCAACAGGGTAACCAACCCAATGATAACAAGGCTATTCATATGAAAAAGCCTTGTGCATTTTGTGGTATACATGGCCATTATACACATGAGTGTCCTCTCTTACCCCAGTTGCGCCAAATGTGGGAAGCTTAAGCAACTTCTAGAGGCCAACAATCACCTCAGAATCTTGTGCCATCTCAACCGGTATTGCTCACAAAT
Source organism: Pinus taeda (assembly GCA_000404065.3). Lineage (NCBI taxonomy): Eukaryota > Viridiplantae > Streptophyta > Pinopsida > Pinales > Pinaceae > Pinus > Pinus taeda. The sequence continues at coordinate 33,992 of APFE030090316.1, forward strand.
CCTTTCCCCCAGCAAGGATTTGTTGCTACTCAACCTCAACCAGGTCAAGTAGCCCATTCCCCCAACTTTCTAGTCCTTGTGACTACCATATCCTTATGATGAACTTTGATGAGGTTAACCCCTCCCATATCAAGCTACAAACTCAGTCTCGTCCATATGACAAGCCCTCGACTTCGTCTGCCTCTGAGTCCAAAACCAAAGTATCTGTTGAGCCTCTTATGACACCAAATGGTCCTTTACATATCCCTCAACATAAAGTTGAGGCCATTCCTAAGATCCCAAAGGGACCATTACACCGTAATGAGGCTTCTAATAGATTTGCCCATACATACAGTATAGCAGACGACTAGGCACAATCACCTCCTGCCATGTCGACGCTGGAAGTCCTCCAGTAATGCCCATCTCAAAAGAAATCTCTACTAACTGCCTTGGGTGCAGTGGATCCTTTTGATGATTGTTTAATTATCTTCTTGATTGTTACATCAGAGCATCCCCCATTGCCTTCATCTATTGCTTTCTATATACTAATTAGAGTCCGTAATTCCATCATCTCCTGATGCATTATTGACGAAGGCACTTCCACCTGTGTGATGTCCGCTGCTGTTTGGAAACAACTTATGTCACTTGAGTTGTCCCCCTCCACCATCACTTTGCGTGCTTGGGATGGACACTCCTCCTAGCCCCTTGGCATGTACGGCAGCTATCCAGTGACCCTTTCAAGAAAGACTATCCATGTCAACATTGAAGTCATTGATGCCCCTTTGGATTACAACATTCTCTTAGGTCGTAGTTACACACATGCCATGTCAGTTGTCGCATCTACGATGTCTGCAAGATGTTCTTCCCGCACAAAGGGAAGATCGTTACCATTGATCAGTTGACTTACTACGAGCCAGTTTCTATGACCTCCCCGAGTCCATTATCTCGTCAATGCATGACAAATAGTCTTTAACTTCTCTCATTGGTGTTTCACTTGGAGTCTATAAAGATTCCTCATTATTGGGTGTTACAGGTCTATTTGGGCACATCACTCCCGATGATCATATTAATGTAAACATGGTCTATCAAACCCTAATTCAGTTTCTACATGCCCTAGACATACCACCTCATTGAGTGCTTTCATCCATGAGAGTTTCATCACTTCAAACCCTGCTGACGTGCTTCCTTGGGTCACCAGCGCGCCCTTGGTAAGGGGTAAGTGCTATACAGAGTAGGTAGCCCCATTCAAGGCTATGTTTCAGAGAACCTAAGCCCAATCAAGCTTGCACTAGGTGAGAATCCTCAAAATGTTCATTGGATCCTGAATATATTCCTCCTTTCTATAGCCTTCTAGAAGGAACCTAGCTCCTATCCTATAAAGATGAGCTTGACTTAGGATAGCTTTGGATCATCTAATCCTGTATCCTATCATCCCTTTGAACATGGAAACTAATCATCCAATTGTGGAAAACCATTCAATGCCATATAAATGACAAAACCACTTGCATTCACCTATAAATTGGCCTCCCATCATAGAGCCAAAGGAGCTTGGATATTATAGAGAAATATTATTGGTTTAGAGACTTGAAATCATTGTCAAGTAATGTTATGCTACTGGATTGATGTTGCTATTGGTGTGATGAAGGCTTGGACTAAGCTGGATGAGTGACACGAGATCAAACCACATTGGGTGTAACTTCTCCTTCTATCAATCAATAAAGTTGTTTGTTCCTTTTCCAATACTTTTGTTTATATCTATGATGAATGTATGTTCAAATGTTGTCGATTCCATTTGTTTACAATAAATAGATCATATGATTTGATTGTTGCCATCTTCTATTTATGTTGGTAGGTACCAATTGAGCGAATTCAGTTTGAGCGGGAGCGACGGGAGGAACTCAAAGGAGATCAAAGGAAGCGAAGGATCACAAGTAGGTTCTTTTATCTTATCTGTTTATTGTAGGAAAAGGTTAAACATCTTTACTTCTATTGTTCTAAGTGTAACTACCCACTTAGGGAAGATATAGTTACCTGTAGGTATAAGTTCTGTATAACAAATTGCCGACCATACTGGGGAACGATCATCATTCCTGGTAGATATCCCTTATCTCAGTAACACCAATAGACTTTTCTTGAGTTCATTTACCTATATTCAGTAATTTTGAACTTGTTTGGTCAAAATGTGTGCTTATTTGTGTGCTGATAGTGTTCTCTGGCATCAACACACTGTTCTTCTTGACACAGTGCGCTACAAAGTAGCCTTACCCTAGAGACAGTGCTCTACAATGCACTGTCTCCCAATCAAGGCTGTGCTGGTCCTTGTCAACAAAACCCCATCATTTTGCTTGTTTTTTTCCAAATTGTTTCACATCTTGTTTGCTAAATGGTCAATGTTTCTCTGTCCCTAAAGTCCAAATTAGAATTCTTTTCCATGCCGACTTTGGCTTTGTTTGTTCAATGTTTCTTTATGTTTTCTTTATCATTGTCGAATCAATCCCAAAGTTAGCTTACATTGATTAGTCTTTACTTTTCTGAAAAACAAACTGTCGTAAAATCTTCGTTTCTTGTGAAAAGCATTGATTGATCATTTGTGCATTTAGTTTCTTTATGTTCATCTAAACATTAAAGGAATGAAAAGAAAAACATGCATAATGCATTTACAAGTTTGTGTGCGTTTGTAGGAATGGTATAGTGAAAGTAGCATTAGATGTGATCTATGCTCTTTGTTTAAAGATTCTGATTTCTCTATCCCTTTTACTTACAATTTTCATTGTTTAAATCAAATGAAAAGAATGTTTCCCATCTTAGTTTCATTTTAGGAGTTCCAGAAACATCACATGGTGAACCTAAAAGGCAAACTTTTAAACAAGATCAACTAAAATTTATCTCAATTAACCTAATGGAGCATTGTAACTTAATGCATAACATTTAGAGGTCTAGGCTAGAGACGTGTTTCAACGTCATTAAACATAGTAGCTGTCGCTAACGGTCCGTGATACATTCGAAGTGTGATACCTCATTCCACGTACATAAGTATATCATAGCTCATCCACGTACTTTCAGGTATATCGGGTGGTGTTATAGTACAAAAAGTATAAGGGAATGTTCTCATTGTGTGGTTTCGCATTAGACAACGCAAACACGGATTGGGCCTCCACGTACTTTCAGGTATATTTGGGAGGACTACATTAGGTTGCTATCCATCCATAGGTAATTGAGTCGGTTGCCTTGTATACTATCATACATTGAAAACAACGTTCGGGGAGATTACCTGCATGTATGTTAAGTCCTTGGCTCCTTTGAGGCGGTATATTGCAGTTCACAGTTACTTGGCAATTCTTTTGCCTAGATTACCCTCTTTTTGTTTATTTCTTTTTATAATAAAATCATTCAGCAATCATGGAAGAAAATCAACCTTTACCCCATCATTCGCTTAGGACAACGAGTAAACCGCCTTTACCACCTGAAGCTACACCTAGTTCGCGAAAGTGGTCTCGTTTAACTGAGTCCAGTACATCACAAACTTTTGGTTCTTCATCTGATTTACCAGAGTGACCTATACTCGTACGTACTGCGATTCCAGTTACTCCTACTATTACTAGTTTATCTACTACTGAAGTGGAACTTTACAATTACCTGAGGACACTGAAAGTGAACTTAGTGAAATGGCAACTGAATTTGTCCAACAAGAAGTTGATCCTCAACCCAAAGTTGTTCAACAAGAAATTACTTCTAACACTAAATTTGTTCAACCGAAAGTTGATCTTGAACCTATCATAGTTCAACAAGAATTTACTTCTAAACCAAAAGTTGTTCAAGAAATTCATCCCGAACCCGTTGTTCTTTTACCAGAGCACTTGGATCTCAAATTTGAACAACCAGAAGTTGTTCCCGTATCAGAAGACGATCGACCAATTTATCCTTAGACATCTGTAATTGTTGAGACTTCTCCTTTGCCGCAGAGTCAAACACCATAAATTTATTATGAACCTGACGGTGAAATCCTTCCATCCAGTTTTATTGCTATTGAAGAGGAATTTGAAGGAGAAACTTCACCTAGAACTCCAACTCATTTTGGACGAGGGCTTTATATTTATCCTTCTTTTCCTCGATTAACTTATACTACTCCTCTTGATCCTGTTTACTTTAAAACTCCTGTAGATTCATTAGGACATTTATTGGATCATTTGACTATGGCTGAAACAACATCCCAGATTGTATCATCTGTTATAGCTTTGACAACATCTATTGTCGCTACTTCTTCAATGTTTACCACAACACCTTAATCACATCTGTATGGTGGTCCGTTTGTCTCAATGGGTTACCAATCATTATCTGGAACTCACTCTGGTGTTTCTTCTAGTCCATGGTCTTCACCCATTTCGTCCAAGGGAATTTTACCTGGTTCTTCACTTACGGATATTGAACAGTTTGATCCATCAAGTCAATATCAAGTTGGCCCTTCTGGTTACTGTCCAATGTATCCACTTAACATTGGATTACCTCCATATGGAGAACAATATGCCCAATCTGCTTATTCTCCATACTCTGGGGGGCCACCATATGGCAGTATACCGTCATCTTTAGGTCCAACTTATTTTGGAATGACTGTTTGTTAATGGTAGCCTACAATTCCTGTTCAAACAAGGCTTGTGTATTCATCACAACCAATACAACCTGTTTCATCCATACCTACTACGTCTGTCATTACAACTTTATCACAGTCTCAAGCTCAGTTGATTGTATCTCAACCTTTGCAAGCTGATCCTTCAACCTCTTACCCTCAAGTTTCAGGTCTACAGACTTAGTCTTCTCAGGCCATTTCACAACAACCATTTGTGTTTAAAATCCAACAACCTTAGGCCAGTTTACCATTAACTGGGATGACTCAGACTTATACTGGTCCTATTTTTCCACAACCTGGTCAAACTTATATTAGTGGGAAACAACCGTTGTATCAACAATCGTCGCAGCCACAATACCAACAACAACAATTCCAACATTACCAAACTTATCCTGGACTTGGTCAACAAGCCTATGCTGGGTTTGGTCAACAACAAGCTTACCTTGGTTCTAGTCAACAAGCCTATGCTAGTTTTGGTCAATTTTTTTTTATCCTGGTTCCCATCAACAACCTTATACTGGATATGCTCAACAAACCTACCCCTATCAAGGTTACCAACAATATATTCCTTATGTTGGTATGCAAAGGCCTATTTCCTAGGAAATTCCATCTTACCCTGGTTACGCTCAAACCGACCTAAACTGACAATTTCCTTTCGTCGCAACACTTGAATTACCAGATTTAAATCGACTTACCAATGATCCCATTATTTATTCAGTTTGGTGGTCAGTGATTCCACACAAATTTCCTTATGATATTCCTAAGTTCAATGGAAACTCTGGAGAAGATCCGTCCAATCATGTCATAAATTTTCATTTATGGTGTTCATCCAACTCCCTAAATGACGATTCAATAAGACTATGTCTTTTTCAGCAAACACTCATTGGTGCAACTGCAAAGTGGTATATTGAATTACCATGACCTTCATTTGACAACTTCATAGCCTTAGCCACTACATTTTTAACCCATTTCCATTTATCCATCAGATATGAAACCAGAACGAAACTGTTGACCAACTTTAAACAGACCACTGCTACTCACATTTTTAATCATATTCATGAGTGGCATCATCGTTGTCAAATGGTCAAAATTTTTTTTCCTGATAAGATTTTAGCTGAGTGGTTTATTAAATCCTTGTTACCATCTATCACTGAGGATGTGGCTAAAGGAGGAGTTGTTTTCATGCCCAATACTTAGACTTGATTTACACCCAGTTTGGCATGCTCTATGATAAGATTCCAAATGCACCTAGACCAACTTTTACTGTTCCACCACCACCATCTAGTATGGACTCTCATTCCAGTGACGGTGTGATAGGTTCTTCAAGCACTCAAACAACAAGTAGACCATCTAGTCAAACACTTACTATTTCAAATCAAACCTCTAATAAACTTGATAATGCACTTGCTTCTGAAATAATTGTGTCATCTGACAAAGGTAAAAATGAAAAGCAACCTGGAAGTAAGAAAAAGGGGAAAACCAAAAAGAAACAAAATTCTCCCACTTAAGAGAAATCATCTGATTCCTCTTCTCCGACTAGGAAACCTCGTTACCCATGTTTAATTTGTAATGAGGAGCACTTTACGTGAGACTATCCTCATCGCTCTAAAGTTTCAAAACTTCTTAAGACTTCTAGTACATCTGCTATGTTGACATACCCTTTTCCAAACCCAGAGACTCATTTGGTTCCTACAGATCATGCTTCCACTTCACAAGTTCTTATGCTATCTGTCACTAAGCCTAAGACTGATGTTTTGGTGACTACACAAAGTAAAGATTATGGTAATCCACCGTCGTTGTTGTAGAAATTTTGAATAATAAACACATATTCAATGGAGATTATCCTGATCATGTACTATTGTGGAATACATACACAATACATAAGCTCCTCTACGTTGATCATCAATATAGAAGCATCAATAACAATAAAACATCAAGAGCATGCACACATTAACACAGTATGTAACCCGGGGAAAGCTTACAGCTGAAACCCCACACTATCTATATATTAATGATTAAGAACATGTAACATTACAATAGTCAATACTTCTCACAAGTATCCAGCGCTATCTCCACTTGTTACACACAATACAGCTCAGATCTGATCTCCAAGTCTATTCCATTGCTTGCCTGCCTCCACTGCTCAATACATGCTCAAGAATGGATGAGAATGGTTGAACCAAACTCGTATTTACCTCAAAAGGATCAATCACACTGGGAATCATGTGAGAAAAGGCTATAATCACTTGGTATTGGCCAATTCTCATTGGCATAACTCAATCCCATTGATTGTGCAAATCCTCATGCACAACTATAGTCACAACTGATAGCAATATGATCCTCTAACACCTGTCCCTGATGAATTGAACATGCACTAACATGCAACTGAGTTAACTGATGTATTATTTAGTTGCATTATGAGTTAATAATTAGTTTAACAACTCATCATTAGTCTATTTGCAGTTAGACTAATTGCAACTAGTTTAACCAAGTCAAACTGAACACAACTCCATCAGCTCCACAATCAACTCCACCAACCTCAACTGATTGAGTTCTAACTGAAGTCATGCATGCAACAACTCAACTGACCCACAAAGAAAATTTATTTCCTTCTGATAGCTGCATGTGCCACATCTGTAGCTCAAACTGAAGTGCTCCAAGAGAATAAGATAAAGTTTATAGTCTAAATATTATTATAAGCTAATAATATTTGACTGCTCTATAATTAGACTTGACAGTGTCACCAATGTTGTCTAAAATAGAAGTCCATCTATTTTTTCCAACTTGACCAATCATCCATAAATAGCATCCTACAACTCATAGAC